>JAVXUP010002365.1:0-139002 GCA_033070095.1 Escallonia herrerae | reverse complement strand
GTTTGTGAAATGCTATTCAAGTGATAAGAAAACATACACTGAAGTCGGTATTGGATTTCCGCAAAAGCGTCTCCACGTAGTTCTCCAATCCAGCAGCTGTCAGTAACAAATTAGTCAGCCAAATCTCCTTAAAACTTTTTCTATTACCATATTTCCTCAGCATGAGACTGATGGAAACCTAAGCTACTCCGTATCATTTAAGTACAAATGCATAGATGAAGTTGCATTTAAATATTCATGATACCAACCTGGATCAACAGCACCAGCTGTAGTTACTGCGGCTTTCTGGCCATTTGATACAATATCCACTTGCAGAACTCGTCCAACATCAAAGGGCTCCGGAGCATAAACTGTTTTGTTAGCACCTGATGAAGTGGGAAATCAGATGAATTGGCTAGAAGTAAGATGCAAGCTAATAAAGCAAAACACTTATAAGCATTATGTTGATATTTTGATGCCTCGAGATGTGGACTGTTGATAATCTGACCAAGGTAAAGAGAAACATACATTTTGTTACAGTCCTGTAAACATCTCGAGGAGATAACACAGATGAAAAATGAAAATGCCTTTCCCAACTTCTTGCACTCAGTTGGGCCATTTTTTCATTTCAGTCTTTCTAGGGCCATGTTCCCTGTTAAACTGCACGCTAAGGTTGTTATTAGGATTTCATTGGTGCAATGTAACGCCTTGCAACGTAAAATCAGCACCCTAAATTCCAAGAAAACTTTTGCAAGACAGTACTTTTCATCTGTCTAATACTGATTACACCATAAGAGATTGTCTCTTACTACTATCAGTATATAACTGGGACTAGTAAATTAGTCCATACCATCTGCAACGTCGAATCTGATTTCTATGAAGGAAGACAAATCCTAAGCTTCAATAATTGTTATGGAAGTGCTTGATCCCGAAATATATCCATTCGGCAGTGGCACAGCCCAATAGGGAGGTCACATGTGAATTAAGCAAAGAACTAGACACGTCTAGGTCTTGGTAGTGCACAAGGAACTAACTGGTTGATGAAGCAGTTTATAGCAGCTAAAAGGAACTCTGAGAGACGAAGAAGAGCTAGAGCATGATTGAGACATATGGAGCTGTGGACTGTAAAGATCAAACTTTCGATGCTATTAATTAAAAACTTTCGGTACACATGAGGCCAAAAGAGCCACCTGTAATTTGTTAAAGTAATCGATAGTTTCCTACATTCACAAGAATACCATACAAATTATTGTATCTTTTGAGAAGAGTGGAATACTTTTTCAATTAGCCTTCAATCTCTGTCTCATTCTTGTTTTGTCAATTTGTCCACTTACGCACCAAGGAAGTACTTGCAAGGCTGTAACTGAGTAGCATTTCCCAGGTACTTCTGCTCCGAGATTCCTTGTGGAACAAGTTTAGCAAAAGGATGTCCATCTTGGGAAGGGCTTGAAGAACGGAAACCTGGCTAAGAACTTATGGAATTGCTCCAGTGATCTGTCTGACTATCCGGCAGTTACTCACAGCGAAATTCTTTCGGTTTTTCCCTCAAAATTGGGTCATCATTTAATTTTCTTTTTGTAGATACACAGGAATATTCTTCAAAAATCTCGATTATGCACAGAAAATTATAACACTAATTAATCAACGACAAAGATAACCATCTATGCAATTGCAGAACCTCATGCCAATTGCACTATACTACAAAATTTTCACCATATTCCCACAACCCAAATTTACTGTAGTAAACAAGGCCGTACAAAATGGAGTAGGAAATATGTAACAATACACATTAATCTTCTCTTTCAAGAAACTGTAGTGCATATGCCTATATAACATCAGAAACTTAAAATAACGTGATTGTGGTCTCCACGAGTATTGCTACTCTGGAACTAATGATTTTGTCAATTTATACTTACGAGTACTCATTCGTCATAGTGATTTTATGATTAGGAGATTCTCAACAGACGTTCTCAATTGTGTATAAGAAAACAACAGGCCGAGACACAACAGAAAGTACTGGACTTCATTTAATAAATGAGACAACATAAATATATATTGTTCCAGAAAAGAGAAAACATATTAATTCAAGCATAGCAGGAAGTCAACAGAATGCAAAAGTTGCAATAAGAACCTGAAATGAGTTCCCTTCTGCTGCACTCAGAAGATAAACGATACCACTGGATCGAACATTTTTGAAGCTCCGTAGCATTACTTGAACGGGGTTGGACTCGTAAAATTGAGCCTAACACTTCAGAACCACCTAATTCATATGAACTGAACTTGTTCTCCTCAGCCCACTTGCTTAGTGCCAGCTGCAAAAGAGAATGCCTACATTTAGTCTTGCAAGTCTCTATAAGGTGACAAGGAACCTATGCATATTGTGTGTGTGTACTTGGGGTGGGTGGCACAAATAGTACTTAACAAAGTCTTAAAGTCTATAGCATCATCATCATTAAGCCTTTGTCACAAATTGAGGTCTGCTACATGAATTCTTTTCTACCACTCTCCCCTATCTAAGTGCACGTCTCTGAAATATCTTTAGTAATTGAATCCTTTTCTCAGTATTTCTCCCCATGTTATTCCCCTTGGAACACAAGAAGTGACGTAAGGTCCCACTACCTAAACAGGTCAATAGGAGTATCTTAATAGATTATGGGAAATAACAATAACAATCTTGGCTCTACTTTTAGTTAAAAGGTAAGGATCATCATTTATTGACTTTGGATTGCTGCTCCATAGTTCAAAATGATGGTTTTTCAAACACCGAATTCCCAATTAAGCATTTAAAAGTGTCAAATTACAGAGAATTATTCCCATGTTTATATTGTTCATGTTGATGTTTTCGTTTCAATAGCCGCAACCTTTTTCGTTATTTTCGCAACCAGCAAAATTTCCCCATTTCGACTAACTTTTCCCTTTCCTTTCTCTGTCCTTCATCCCCTCCATCCTCCAAACCCGCGAAAATGGTAGTACCAAGGAAATTCCATCACCATTGTAGCTAATGGTTTTGCTGGAGACCGCAGAAACTGTTCACTAACGTCTTTTACCTCACATAGTCACATACCTTTCAGCAATGTGACCTTCCTCCATCAATGACCCAAGCCATTGTAATCCATAATGTCTTCACGTTGAACCCAGCGATCGGGTTGTTGGATTGCAGGACATATCGTGTGCAGCAACCTAGTGATCAATTATCTTCACCTCTAAAAGAAGAAAAAGTGATTTAGTTTCAGAATCTCACCTTTAATTGGTACTTATACACAAACAAGCCTTTGATGAAATCCCTTCAGCAGCATTTCCCCATTAAGGTCATGGGTTGTGGGCAGATTGATGGCAGGGTGTGAAGATGGGAGTGGAAATTTCTGTGAAGAACTTGAGAAGACGATGAATTGGGAAAGTCCTACATTAGGCATCTGGAAATAGCCCATCCTTCTTTTGTGAACCGGTTTAGCATCTGTTGGCAGTCACATGTTGAAGAAGATTTAGTCCTACATGCAGTCCATCGGTTCAGTGGAAAGGCTTCATTGTAGTTTGATCGTGACTGGATCCGCTTCAGTCGAGAATTATCGGGGGATTCTTTTTCTTCATGCAGGAAAAAGGGAAGCCTTATCAGAACGGATGGACCGGACATCAAACCGGGAGGCACTAGTTCACGGTTCGGTGGTTTAACCAGTTAAAAAAAAAAGCAAGAAGCAGTTTAGGACATTAGACATATATATAAATTTTTGTTATTTTTCACATCTTCAATCCTGCTTCACAGCAACTCTGTCATTCCAAAATCTGGATATCACGGCCTTGACTCTATGCACAACCCAAGACCTTAATGGGCTTCTGTTTTTCATTGTTGTACACGCCTGTCCAAGGCTCAAAGTGGTTGACCCGCGGGTTTACTGCAAAACCGTCCAGTTCATGCCACGTCATCCTGGTTGGATGCAGATTCGATCCAAGTCAAGAACCAAACCAGGAAAGCCAACCATGACCTGTCACTTTCCCTCTCTGGTTCTTCATTTGGACCGAACTAGTCCCGTTTTGACAACATAAAGGCCTATGCAAAAAAAAGTGGCACCATAAAGCTGCCGGACTTAATGCATGGATGTACTAAAGAACTCTTCAGCGCAAACCGCGCTTTAATTATGTCATTAACAGTGCATCACTAAAGACACATTGGTCATAAAAGCACAAAAGACACACTGTTTAAGCGCGTTCATAGTGGCAATGGTGTGGGGTAAAAAGAGATCAATCAAAGGCTGCAGCAACCATGTTCGTCAGGTAAGAAAACATGGAGATTCTAGCCATGTAATACTGGGTTAGGAATTTATCCAGACTATATGTCCTCAGAAAGCTTAAACTTCAATGAAGATAAGATATTAGCTGAATAAGTAGATTACTGAGAAACCGAAATGTCATTAACGAGTATCTAGTTAGCATGTAAAGGAAGAGGTGCAAATTCATCTGATTGTTGCATCAGTGAAATTGACATTGCCATTTTGAAGAAGAGTTAACAAAAGGATCTCAACAACGGCTTCACAAATAATGAGTGAATCAGTTCTAGCCCTCCTTAAAAAGTGAAAATCCAATGTCAACATTATGCTAGAAGTACATATATTATGGGGTTTTAATATTCTTTGCCAGGTCCATCACCTAAAAATCAGAATAACTAAATCGAATATCACCACTCTAGAATTGTGTCTAATTAACAGAAATCTAAGATCATAAGTCAGCAATACCTAATTTAAAAGGAAATAGAAAAGAGTAAACAAAAAGGAAGTTACCTCCTTCTGAAGCTTTAATGAAATTGCAGACTTCTCACGGATTTGAAACCTTAGTGCTCGAAGCTCATGTTCCATGTCCATCACCTATAAAATATGCCACTTTTTCTCATCACAAAGCTGGTTATTTTTCTTCTTTTTGAGATGTATTATTATCCAAAAAAATTGCCAATCAAGGGGCTAAACCCATTTACAAAAAGTACATATTCAGCAAAAGGAGCACAGCCAGAAGCTGTTAACAAAAGCTATGAATGCTTCATTAGATCTTCAATCATTTCAGCCCCCAGCTGCGAAAAGTGAACAAAAGAATAATCTTCCACCTTGACAAGGGTAACTCCAACCACTCAAAAAGCTCTACTATTTATTTTCTTCTAAATGCACCAGAACAGACAAAAGAAAAACAGCGCCCACAATTTCCTACCGCTACTCCTCCTGGGCATAGACCAGCTCCAAAAGAATTCCAAAACGGAACCCGGCATCACCCAGCTTAGCCCAAGAAGATTGCGAATCAACTCCAAACTTCTTAAGCAAATGGACAATGCAATTAATATCGTAATTGCATTGGTTATTACATCTTAAAGCAATTGACATCAACAAATAACAAGTACAACATATTCTGCCTATATCTCGGATTTGGTGGGGGCATAACCAGGCCCAAGTGCCTCCCAGGAACCACTAACAAGCAGACATTTACAGGCAGGAGGTTATAGCACTCGTTGGGCCCCTTAAAGAGGTAATTTTTGGGTAACGCCTCATTAGGCATCTGAGAAGTCGATCCACATGAAATGTGGTCCAGTTTGCAAGTTGAACAACCAAAATCCAGAACTTTATGGACAGAGGAGCAATCATTTCCTGATTTGGGAAACTATATATTCTAGCCCCAGCAACATCTCCAAACTATATAGATATAACTCAATGTCATATGGTACAGAACCGTCTTTCACAGAAAAGATACAAACATGCAATACTTCTTTATTGGATTGGGCTAGGGCACCTCTTTTTATATGTAGATGACGGAACAGTCATCACGAACACATTATTAAGTTAGTAAGTATGCGGAACTTCGTGAAAATAAGTAAGTCCATCCTTACTTCCTATCACTAGTTCCAAAAAGATTATGTTTCCGAATTATCTGGCTATGAAGCATCTAATATATTAGTTGAATTTGTGATGCAAGCGGGAGAATGGGAGAACTCAACCTGAAAAGCTAGCTATCAAAGTGAGGGAATCGATGCAATTATAAGCCCAGAATATCCCCATGCCTAGCCCATATGGGACTGTATCATCCCTTGTTTGAAGGCCTGCAAGGGGGCTACCAACCCTCAGGCATGTTGACCGCTGTTGGGACTCCTCAGGCGCGTTGGCCACCGTTGAATTGGAGGCAACCCAAGAGTGATGTAGAACACCCAAGGCTGGGCATTTGACAGCTCTAATACCAATCAGGGGCACGTGGAGAACTCAGTCTGAAAAGCCCAAGTGAGGGAACCGGTGTCCATATAAGCCCCAGAACTCCCCATGCCTAGCCGATATGGGATTGTATCTATATGTATGGCAGATGGACTAAATAAAACTAGAAATGTAGAACTCTGTTATAGAACCAACACTCTGAGTTAATAGCACAACTACAAATACAGGAAATCATGTTATACTTGCCGTGACAATTGTCTAACTAAGTTTAACATAGGTCCAAAATCTTCTAAGCATATTTTTAGAGAACTCAGAGAACTGAAGTGCATGCAAAAAGTAATTTCCTTGACAGGGAGTACTAGGACTAATGCGTATATGATAACACTAAAGTCAAATTACTTTCCTTGACCAAAGACAAGTCAAATAATGGATTTTATGAGTTTATTTGAAGACAAGGCTGCATCCAGAAAAGAAACCAAAGAAAAAGATGCATTTCAAGTTTTCAACACACCTTGCTGGGCTGGTGTAACAATCTAATTCTTCTAGCCTGTTGAATCTCTTCGATCAATTCCTCCATTTCCTAGCAGCAAGGAAAGTTAGTCTTAGATAATAACTATCTTCCATGTTCAGCCACAACTTAGGCTCCACATTGGAAGACGTAGTAATTGTGGAAGAATATCATACAGTTTTCTCAGCAGAAATGCTTGTACAAGTCCTTCATCTTAAAATAGGAAATAATAAAATTTTAAAAGATAGGAAATCCTTAAGCCTCTAATATACGAAGCTTTATCCACAATCAGACACCAGTAACACTCTGAAAGCTTGTTCATGAAATAAATCGTCATCTTTGGACTCACTTCCTTTCTTCTTGGCCAAGAATCAAACAAGTCCTACAAATTTTGGGGTGGAAAAACTAAATACAAGCCTAATCCTGACCGCAGCTGATACAGACTGGCAAAACCAAAATGGCTTTAGGAGCACTACAAAGCAGGATAATTGATAACTTTAGCTGCTGATTCCACTAAATCACGGGCATTAATTAACACAATCGCTGGAATTTTAAACTCGGGACAGCAGCATGTGTCATAAGGTGTTGCAAACCATCGAGTTTGAGGAATGCAATATTTGACTGAGCTAGATTTGAAAATGTGGAATGTGCATTGCTACCGTACATTTGTTGACATAACTGTAACCTAGTGCAGTCCCTCTTTTATTGCTCTGTTAGTAGATATTATTTGCCAAAAAGCTTTATTATTTATTCCTTACTGAAAGAATTTATTGTCATAATCACAATCACCTCAAAGAGTATCATTGGCCTCTCCAGAGAAGCAACCTCAAAGCATTGAGCAAGCTTTCCAATGTAGAATTAGTGTCATGTGGTGAAACCAAACCATTACTAGAGATGTCTTTCATGTTAACAGTGATTTACTTCTTGGAAGTGATTTTGGTGAGAAACAAAATTCCAAAGCAAGTGCAAACGATAACATTTGTTGAAGAGAATCAAGAGCTTTACATGAACTCAAAATTTGCAGAGAATGACAATGTTCATTGCTCTTTTATTTTACTATGTTCAGGTAGTACAGAGTTTGAGAGCGCCTATTACAAGCCCCTCATTTGCTAATCTACCCCATTAAGACAGAATCCACCCTTCAAGATATGTTCATCTATACTATGACTGCATTACCGTTGTGCATACTTAATATTAATAATCACCTCTCCCGTTTTCAATATCACAACCATGGAAGTAGATACTAGATACTTGTACCTAAACTGCCTCATGCCTTAGTGCGCTTCACAACAAAAGGTAAAGTCAGTGCATTACATGGATACTTTGGCTGCATCTAAATCACCCCCGATGCCCAATTGCCCAAGCACCCAAACGATTGGTAATTTTTCCCTTAATGCACTGACAGACCCCATTGCAGCAATTAAATCTTCCATCAGGTTAGACCATTTTGCGATCCAATCATAGTAAAACCTTTGGGCTTTGGCAATCTATGTATAGATGTCCTTATATATATATATATATATATATATATATATATATATATATATATTTCCGTAATTATGGATTTTGAGGTTACATTAATAAAGTTAGAGAGCTCTTATTGCTGTGGCAGATCTTTGCAATGCATGGTTTAAGATATCTACGTAACTGGTGGTTGAGTACAAACAAGAACGAGAGAGAATACTCTCTGGATATTCCTTCTTCCCATTATACATACGATCTATATAGATTAATTTGTTTGATTACTCATTACGAACCTGCATTCCCGAATTCTGGGAGATTCTTTCTTGTTCATCAAGGGCCTCCCCTATTCTTTGCACTACAGCCCTAGCACTCTCAATTTCAGCACAAGCAAAAGACTTTTCTTGGTTAACCAATTTTTTAGCATCTTCCGAAGCCTGCATAGGAAGAACATAATCAACATTTATGTACCCCGAAAAATCATTTAGAAAGTCCAGATATAGTTTAAAGAAGTTGGCGAAGAAAAGAAAAGACTATAAAATTAACCTAGTTCAATTGCAATGGGTAAAACATGTCAAAAGTAAAAACTTGAGGTGCCAGCTAAGTGGAATGGTTAGGGCTAGAGGTGGTTATAGAACTTTTTGAAGTTTTATTCTCGCTGCCCAATATAACCAAAAAATCATTTTGCTGATGTTCTCGCTGAAAGGTTCGAGCATATAAGAAATTCTGCAAGATGTGTAGTATGACCCGTATTGTCTTTCTATTGATTGATAACATCTAGAACTTGATATCCAGCACAAAGAACAAATATGGTCCTAACATGTTTCTTATGGATAATCAATGCAAGAATGACTTCACAGAGCAAATAAGTAGTATATATTAATGACATATCAGATATTAGATGTCCTATTCTATTATGATTCTTACATTCCATTGCTGTAACATGACTTCTTAAATGGGGATTTACCTACTTTGCCAAGGTTGGAAGCGACAGTCGTGTCAGAGATAGATATCTCTAGTTTTAGACGTGGATACCCTAACACCCCCGGACCCCTTGATAAAAATCAAAATTTTAACAACAAAAAATAGTTCTGGGGATTAAAGAATGTACTTGTATCCATCTGGTTATCAATGATATGGATTCCAAATTATTTTACGATTTACATATGTATCGAGTCTATAAAAACAGGATTCAACAATAATTTGGGTTGTTTCATCTCGGGAAGAATATAACATGAGCTCAACTTTTCTTTTAGTAAAATTCTAATGTTGCTCAAAAATTATAGTTCAGTTCTCTTCACTCCAACCACTTCTGTGCTAAGAAATGTCGTCTATCATTGCCTCAACTTCTGAGAATATAGGTACTAAGCCATGCTGTTAGGATGACTACTAACTCTTTGGGGTGGGGTGTTGGGGGGGGGGGGGGGGAACTAGTAATCTAGCAAATAGATTCATGTCATGGCTTGCTATATGCAGCCTATGAAGTTATTGCTTATTTCTTTAAGTAGTATAACATGCTCTCTTCTCCCTTAAATGCACTGATTTCTTGTGAAGCAGTTGTATCTCCGTAACAGATATCACATTGGTTCACTCCAACTGTGTTCAGCAAATGTATGACTAATGAACCCAAAGATTTGCTAGCTACATAATTTCCGCATATTGCCGACCATTTATGAAAAGCCCAATTGCTAAGCTCTTTGCAGAATGAATGGATGGAGCAGCATCATATGACCTGTTTGAGATAGTTTGCCAGCTTTTTTACTTCAAACTTCTCTTGAATTAATTCTCCTTCTTTTTGAGTCAACTTAACAGCCAATGCTTCCACCTGAAATAAATGGTTTTTATGTAAGCACGGACCTTCTTGCAAATAAGGTATAGGGAATCAAACATAAACAATACCTGAAGATACAAAAACATCGATACTACCATCAGATTTCAAGCTATAGAGCCTACAGATCTAGCACCATCCTGTGTCGTACAAATTTGACGTGCTATGCCACAAAAAGTAAGACGTTATAGTTTCATCCTTTTTGTTGCTACAAACCAGCAGCACCGCCCCCTTCAGCTAATCTGTCTCATTTACTTACTGTTTCCAGCTAAAAGCTGCTTCTTGAGGTTACAATGCATGAAACGTTCATTGGTGTGGAAAGTTGCTATTGCAGGCACAAGTGGCAACAATCCCAGTAAAACTGTTTCAAGTCTAACTTGATAACATGTAGCGCACGTAAAAGAAATTGCAAGAACGAAAAATCGTATGGCAAGAAGTCTCAGGCAGAGCACTAGTATTTGGATTGTATGAGTTGCATGACTCGACTACTTTCCAACTCTGGCCTTCATAGAAATATGTAGCTGAAAAGGGATGCCATCAAACATATCTATCTATTTTACTAACGTCAACACATAAAAGTGGAAGGGAGATATATCCCAATAAATCTACTCCATAGATCAGAATAAAAAAGCGATCACTAACCATTGAAATAGCTTTCTCCACATCTTTCTTGTTCTGACCCGCCAACCTCCCTCTCAAAGATTCTAGTGCATCCCTAAGCTTCTTCAGAAGCACATGTCCATCCAAAGAAGCCACCTCTCTAAGTTTAGCCTGCATTGTCAAAAAAATATCCTTGTAAAAGTTGACTGGCGCAGGAAACAAGAATTATCACCAGAGAGAGAGAGAGGTAAACAGTATAATTTCTATTACTATGCTTGGACATTTTAAACATGATCGTATACACATTCATCTAGATGAAAGAGTACCAACTTTACAAGGAGAACGTAGATACATTTGTGGAGATTATTATTAGGAAGAACAATATAATGCCAAAAGAAAAGAACAAAAGTTTGAAACCTCGCCAGATAACTTGGCGGCAGCAGCCACATTCTTGTCGAATTTACCGGCTAGGTCACGCACAGAGAGACGCTTGTGCTGCTCAGATAGCTGGGCAGTTTCCTGCAGAACAACCTCCTTCAGGGCTGGGCGCTTAGTGTCCACTTTCACCTCCTCCAAGATCTGATTATCAGCTCCTAACTTGTACTTTGGGAACCGGTTAGAAGCAAAGCTCACATCTGCTGACACTGAAAGAACTAGTTGTGTTTGCATTTGATCTCCACATTCTGGGCTTACCTTCGTCATTGGTGTGGTTTTATGTACTGTTATATCAAAAGGTGTTGAAACAAATGAATAATATTTATACGGGTTCCAAAAAAAATATTTGCTTCTGAAGAAGAGCAAGTAATCACATGGTGGAGTTTCTTGTCTCCGTTACCATCAAAATCAATATCTAGATTAACAAGCAAAAAAGTATAACAAATCACAGTGCAAGCTGAGGCTTACAAAGTTTCAAAAAATAAATGATGTCTAAACAGAGGCCACTTGTATCTCAGAAGCAGACCTCATTATCGTCGTTGTTTGATGAGTTGCAAACAAGCAACTTGTTTCAAATAGCTTCTGCTTTCTATAACAGCATTACAAGTTACTTCTCTTGTGCTACTTACCAACAACAAATAGTAAAAACAGCAGTAGTAACAACAGCAAAACATACAAAGTAATAATTGCAGAATTAATAGCATGGAAGTGAGGGTTAAATCCCCACCCTTTATTGCTAATTTCACACGCCTGATGAAATCTTTGTCGCTAAGGGTTATGCACAGAAACAATTTTTTCTCTCTAACAACCAATGACTTTTTGAAAGGTGGATTTAGCAAAAAAAAAGTAGGTTAACCCCCACCATAAACATACTAAGACCGTTGATCTAATCATGTTGAGTACCAGACAAATATCAGGAATAGTACGATGCATCTGATTGTCAGAAAGTAAGTAATCAAACACATTAACAAGAAACATTTAGCAAAAAGAAAGTAGAAAAGGTATCTTAGCTTTATGCCTGAGAAACTGATCTTAAAATGTATGGACTCCTACTTGGGCAAAATCACATCAAATTCCAATTGAGAGCTAAAATTGATTAAAAAAAGTTCCTAGTGCTCTATGGAGTCACTAATTACCAGGCTATCAACTGCATTACCATAATTTTACCCACATTTCTAAATTCCTCCACGGTCCAATTCTCCATAACATTTCTACTTCAACACATTTAATTAATATACTGGAGAAGATTGATAACTCACACAAAATTAATGCCACGAGCACATTGCTGGAAAACTCTCACAGACTGAATTTACAGTTGCTTAAAACGCTCCATAAAAGAGAATGAAAAAAATGCTAAAACCCATAAGAATTTGCAGTCACAGACAAAAAGGTGAGAAACCCATAAAACTTCAATGCAAAGAAGGTAAAAAGGATGGAAGGAACTTACCGATCACCCAACAACGCAGATTACTGATAGGTCAGGTTTATCAGTCTTCAACCCTTTCTCCCAAAGAGAGAATATAGAGAGAAAGATATGATGTAAACAGGTTTATTAGAAGGAGGAGGAGGAGAAGAAGAAGAATCCTAGAGATGTCTTGCTTTTAAAAAGCAACAACGTGAGTGAGTAGTAAAAAGAAAAGGCTGGTCAGGCACAGACCCAATGTGTGTGTGTGTGTGTGTGTCTGCTCCCAACAGCTTGACAATATGCTCTGTAAGAGCAATGACTCGTAATTCTGTTAAAGAGTTGGGGGGGGGGGGGGGGGGGATTATGTGGGCCAAAGTGGTGAAGGCTGCTATCTTGACACGCGCTGTCCCCACTCGCCGAAGTGGGGCCCGCGTACAGCTTGACCGGCGTAATTATCGATGTCGGGGGTGGCGCGTGGGAAGATGCGGGTGGGAATAGGTGGTTCCCGTTTTGGCGGGCCGTGTTTTGCGGTTAATCTCTTAATATTTGCAAATATTTTCCTTCTTTGTCCGGCCAGGTGACTGTTATTTCTCCTCTTTCTTCTCCAACTGAATATTCTAAGGCACAAGAGGAAAAGATTAAGACAGGGATTTAGCGTAAATCATGGTACGAATATTCACATAAACCAGATTTGGAGGGTTCACATAGTACTGGATGCCGACGGGATTATCTCATGAGGATCGATGTCTCTATTCCACTGTTTATCAATTATACACGCATCTTTTGTCTGAACGATTTTTAAGAACACTGTATCGTCCCTTATATCAATACCTTTTCTATCGAAACTCACAAAAATGCAGGTAATCAAAGGAAGAGAACGGTCGACTATTTAACATTTTTTTTTACCTAAAATGTACGTCTTGTGAAACTAACAATCTTCAGAACGTATACTTAATTATACAACTATAAAGAAAAGAGCGTTTAAAAATAGATATCAAATAGGAATTTTATTTTCTTTCCATTTTCAAATAGAGATGGCTATATCCTGTGTAGGCTTCACATGTTGATCTTGCTGCTGATTGGTTCCCTAGACACGTTGCTTCTATTTTGATGGTAGGTCTTATTGTTTCTTACCATAAGTTTGCAAAACTTATGCTGTACAAGATTTACTTCCATATACCCAAACAAAACTACTAATAGAACACCAACGTGATTTGTGTATAAATTAGACTTTGGATAATATATTACGTGCTATCAGCTACGAACTTACTTAACAACGTGCAACAACAAAAAGATGAAAAACGAGTGAAAAATTAAACGGACAGCATAAGATTCTACAAGATTCACCCAGTCTGAGCAATTGCAGTTCCACCATTCCTCAGTTCTTACAACGCAAAATCCTAATTCCACTCTATCATTGTTCTCACTTTTCTATATAACTCTGCAAACAAAAAGTACAATATATAACTCGGATAACCCTGTTGTACAATACTACATAATTACAAAAATACCCTTCTAAAAAGTTTCCTTGGATACGAACATCACAAACGCACTGTCTCACACACACACACACACACATTCGTGTGCGCGCGTGCACGAACATATACAAACATTATTGAGCACGTGCACGCGAGCTCGCGCACACACAGCGTCACATGCATAGAACATCCATTGTCACACGCATGCGTGCGTGCACACACACACACACATTCAACACACATTGTCAAACACGTGCAAACGTACACACTGTGTGTGTGTGTGTGTGTGTGACAGTGTGTCACACACAGTGTGTGTGTGTGCACGCGCACATGCGCGTGTGTTTGTGACAGGGTTATCTTGGAGTTGGAGAAGAAAGGAAGCCCAGATTCAGAGGTAAGGTTTGGGTGGCTGATTTGGGGCCTTCGATGAAGATGAAGTGACAGCGCCACTGGAGGAGAGACGAAAGACATGGAATTTGAGGTAAAGTAGAGAAAGTAGTGTGGGGAGGAAGAAGGAAGAGGGAAAGAACAGAGGAGACGGTGGGAAAGAATGGAAAGAGGGAGGGAAAGAAGAGGGAAATAGCGAGCGAAAAGACCAGTTTACCCTTTACTTAAGGGAGTTAACAACGTCATGACCAATTTAACAAAGTGACCTGATTGAAATGAATTTAAGAATTTAGTGCGCACTTTAACACATATCGAAAATTATTGACCAAAGTTGAATTTGCCTAATAGTACAATAGTTAAGCCAGTAGTTTACTTTTAATGTTATTATCCCCAAAAGTAAGCAGTACCTAAATGTACCCGTCAAATACTTTAGAATCCATCTTACTGCAGCCAAATGTTTATTCCTTCAATTTTTTTTTTTTATGAATTTAAGGAATAACTCCCACTGCATGTGCATTACCCGCCCTTGTTCTCACCATGGCATACATCAAACACTCCTAGCATTAAAAGAGTAAAATACCCTAGCCATGTGCTCCTCATGTTCCTTTGTCTTGAAACGTAGAAAGCTTGAACTGAGTTGCTAATGGAGTAGTTATCGATTTTGAATTATGCATGTCGAATCTGCTCAAAACCTTCTCAATGTACTTTTCTTGAAATAATAATAATTTTTATTGTTCTCGGTTCATACTTGCCTTCATTCTAAGAACATCAACAGGAGATATCGATAGCAACACGAGCAACAAATTTTTGATATGAATACCTATTTACTAGCTCCAGAAATACCGACACTGATGGTTCATTTGATGCGTTGGAAAGCTAACAAAACTGTTGACTGATGTATAGCTAGGCCTCTGATTCATCTTCGAGAAATCCGGATTAAGTTTTGAAAGTTCATCCAAGAATCTAACCTTCATTTTTTGGCAAGATATGGACCAATCTTTTGAATATCTCTTCAATTTCCTTTATGTTGAGCATCGTAAGCATGAATATTTTCACTATATATATATATATATATATATATATATATATATATATATATATATATATATATATATGAGAGCTAATCCGTTGATAGCACTAGCAAAATGAGACAAGTTGCTAGCGCGATCTGGCCGTCCACGCGCGATTTTTGGACTGTTCTCTTTTTTTGCGCTTTTTTAAGTCCGTCCGCTATATAATGTAGCGGACGATTTTTGACAAAAAATGCCCTTCTTTCGTCTGTGTATGTTGATTACCAATGTTCATCCGTGACATTATGTAGCGGATGATCCCAATCAAAAACCAAACTCAAAACATACAATTTGAAACCAAACTGAAAACAATCTGTTCAAAATAATACCGACTGGCATTCGTTCAAAATCCCACAAAGCAAATTCAATCTGTTATGTAACGGATGATCCAATAATCTCACAATCCCACAAACCAAATTCAATCTGTTCGACTGGCTTCGTTCAAAATCATATCGAGACTAAACCAAACTGAAAACAATCTGAAACTACCCGATATGAGATGATTAAAAAAGAAAAAAAATCTGAACGAAAACCCAAAACCTGAAACCAACAAAAACCCAAAATCTGAAATGCAGATCTAGTAGCAATAATGGCGGTGGCAGTGATGCCGAGGCTATGGCGACAATAAGCTCTCTGAAGAGGTCATCGATTGCAATAGTAGCAGGACTTGAACCTCTAATGTGTACAGATAGACAGATGCCTTCCTATCTTTCTTCTTTACTGGACCAATTGCAAGTTAAAGAATCAAAAAAGCAGGAGGAACTGGTTCAAGAAGTAGGAGCGAGCATGCTCCACTTCACTTCAACGGGTCCATTCGCCGATGGGATGAGAAGTTATGCAGTAGGGGGACTGGCTTATGCAGCCGAGGCTACGGTGGGGTGACGTCAAGGCTACAGATGTGATGTCAGGGAGCTAACAATGATGATAGATCTGGGGTTGGGGAGACGAAGGTGGAGGAACCCAGTTCAGAGAGAGAGAATGGGTTTCTTTTTTCTAAACTGACCAAAATATATTCCACCACATTATGTAGCGGACAATATTCTGAAATGAATATTGAAGGGCAATTTTGTTAAAAAAAATCATCCGCTATATTATGTAGCGGACGGACTTAAAAAAAGCGCAAAAAAAAGATCTGAACCTTCTACAAATCGCAAGTGGACGGTCAGATCGGGCTGAAAACTTGTTCCATTTTGCTAGCGCTATCAACGGATCAGCTATATATATATATATATATATATGTGTGTGTGTGTGTGTGTGTGTGTGCGCGCACGCGCTCTTCATTTTTATATTACTCCAACCTTATTTATGCCCGAGACCTTATTCAATGTTCCCCCTTGCTTTTTTCCAATCTCGATCTCTACTTCATTTGCATAGCTTGATGTAGTTGACTGAGCTTTTCATCCACACGTTGTAAATGATGATATTTTTTATTAAAATAATT
The DNA here is from genome assembly GCA_033070095.1 of Escallonia herrerae. NCBI lineage: Eukaryota > Viridiplantae > Streptophyta > Magnoliopsida > Escalloniales > Escalloniaceae > Escallonia > Escallonia herrerae. The sequence continues at coordinate 122,234 of JAVXUP010002365.1, read as the reverse complement.
TTGTTGTGATTAAATTAATTATTTATCTACATCAGTGTTGTTTAGGTTCTATCCATGACAGACCAATGCACAAAACAATCTCAAGGCATGGTTCATTACGATGGACTGCTCGAAAAGACCCTGAAGCTTATGAAGACTATAGAGTTAAGATTTTGATATTGTTATCTTAGTAGTGATCTAGTCTTGAAAATGGTCTAGTTGGTGTCATTAACTTTAGATTGACTTTAGGCAGTTCCTTTGACCTTAGCCCATGACTTCATTTATTTGGACCAATATCTGACGGCTACTTCCAAAGGCTATACTTCAAGAGGTAATTCTTAGGTCACGTTTTCGCGATTTTTTTTTCTTTTTTTTTTCAGTTTTGAAAATTGGAAAAAAAAAGTACGTTTTGTAACCATTTTTTTTCCTTCTCCAATTTAAAAAACCAAATTTTAAACTGAATAGTAAAAAAAAAAACTCCAAAAACTGGTTTTTTTTTTTCACTTTTGGTTTTTTTTTTTGAGACACCAGCACCACCCTCCCACCGCCGGCAGCCACCTCAGGCTACCACCGATGGCCGCCGACAGCCACCTCCGGCCGCTGGCGACCACCGCCGGCGACTGCCGGCAGCCACCTCCGGCCGCCGGCGCCGGCGCCGGCGACTGTCGGCAGCCACTGCCAGCAGCCACCTCTGGCCACCGGTGACTGCCGGCAGCCACCTCCTGCCTCCGGCGACCACCGCCGGTGACTGCCGGCTGCAGGCAGCCACCTCCGGCCGCCGCAGGCCGCCGGCGACCACCACGGCAGCCACCAGCCACCACCGGCCACCACCACCGTTGACCACCGCTACGTCCCACCACCGCCACCGCAAACCACAAAAAAAAAGTCAAAATAAAAAGGGTTACCAAACACCAAAAAAAAAAAACTAAAAAAAGCAAGGGTTATCAAACACCCACTTGTTTTTGTAAAAAAAAATAAAAAATAAGTTGCTCTTTAAAAACTAAAAACAAAAAAAAAAAGTTTTGTCAAACAACCCTTAATGTATATATAAAGTGGCTCTCCACGGTCATTTTATCAAGAATCTAAAAAGTAAAATTGAGACTACTTTGAAAAAAGCTCTCTTAAACAAGATAGCGATTACTTGATAGTTTTTTTGAGTTGTAATATCCAGCTTGTAAGAAGGTTGTAGTTGTAGACTTTATTCGAGTAGTAACTGGTGTCTGTGACACGAAGGGCGGCATATGTGTTGCCACGCTTGTAACCGGTACTTGTGGCGACAAGGGTGGTGCATGCTGTAGTTGGTGCTTCGACACCAAAAGCAAGTGGCATGTGCCACCGTTTCAAGCATGGAAGGTGTAAAAAGAGAGACTCTCTTTGGGTTATGACTGTACCATAGATGATCTTCGCTCCAAAGTAGATTGTGTACTGGTGAATTATGTACTCATGCAACCAAAGTAGCACAGGCATGGATGTAGGTAACGCGAACTGTGAGTAATTAAAGTGTTCTTTTTCTATCTAATTTACTTTACCTGAACTTTACCTTGTTACTTTTTAAAAAATTCAAAATTTAACAGTTCTGGTTGTTCAGCATTCTAAGACATCACCATCATGTCCATGTATAAATGTAATTCAAAGGCAAGATTCTCAAACATGACGCTTAAGATTGGTATATGCATGATTCATACGATACTTCATGCTCTAAAGATCGATAGTGACCCAAAACAAGCTAGCAAACATTGTTAAGATTGGTCCCCAACGCTGATAACGGTGATTAAGTGGATCTTTGGATCCAACGGCTAGTTGTCAGTCGCAGCCGATCCCATCGGCCACGACTATTATATAGCCATCAGAGAGAGCGTACGAACTTCTAGAACAAATCTAATTTATCTGTCCATACAAGAACTCATTGACTAAGACCTCCTAGAAGTTCTTCACTTGTAAACATTTTTTTACTCTCATATATACTCCTTTACGAGAACATCCATTACCTCTAGTGAGAAAATTCAATTTTAGAGCTCTTGTCATGATATGATCAAATGCAGTATCTGTCTAAATATCGCTTAATGTTACAAAATACGTCTCATTACGCACACTATAAAATGAAAAAGACCACTTATTCAAGGATCGTACAGAATCTAAATTTGCAAACTAAAAGCTAACTTCGATGCTTTTACTTTTTTAATTTTTTTTTCCTTTCTCTTCTTCTTTTTTCCTTTGTAGAATCAATATCTTAGTTCATAAACCAACCAATTCTACTTATGATTTCTCGTATGAATATAGTACAATCAAAAGTGCTTTATGGAGAGGGCTTTTGTTTTGTTTGTTTTTTTTTTTAATGGTTGGACGGTAGGGATATTCTCGGGCTAGCTTTACTGTCAACCGAGAGTAGGTCACTTTCCCGAGCAATCTTAAAAGCACACCCTACACATCCGCCTGGTGCCTTCAGATTTTTTTTTTAAATTCTGAGTCTCGTCCTAAGGTTTGAATGTAGAAAATCAAGATAAGAAGTAAATCTCTTAACCTTCAGGCGAACCTCCATCGGGCCAACCCCTTGGGGGTTGAAAGAGGGCTTTTGTTGGGTAAAAGGACTCTCTAGCTTTCACTTATTCGACAGGTCAAGCATGGGCCATTGTTGAAGAAAGGCCTAAATGCAAAATTAGTTGCAGAAGACTCACTTTGGATGGCTTGGGTCCTACTTAATCCTCTAATGATTATACCCAAGCAAAGAATGTTTAGTGTGTAAGCTAATTAAGTAAGGCATACCTGCCTGCGTGATGTTCACTACCCAATCAAATAATGACTCGTGAACCCTGATCCCTCTGCCTGTAAACATAATATGGAATTGTTGAAACACAGTTGTATGGGTTATCATGTGACAGGCGACTCACAGGCTTTGCTTTGAACTTTAGATTGTTTATTACATGTGGGTGGGGGTGGGGGGGCAAATCGTGGGTAAGGTTTAGTTACAACTTGTTGGTTTTGATGATTAATTAACTGTTGAGGTTTGTAACCATAATGAAAGGTACTTTAAGATGTGACCAAGGAATCTTGAGAGCTGCTTTGCTTACCTTCCTTTGTGTCACGGGCTGCCCTTTGCACCCGCCTAGCACAGCGCCTCTGCACCCATCCAGCTCAGCGCCCCCGTGCCCTTCCAACATGCGCTCATGCGCCCTCGCAAGTTCTTCAAGTCTCGCGCCCATGCGACCGTCAAGCACAGCGCCCGCGCGCCCAATTGCAGTGCCCGCACACGCCAAAAGCCAACAGTGAAGATCTGAAGATCCAGGCGTGCGTTTTTGCTCAATTTTGGTGGAGACCGCCCTTGTATATATTTAAGTTTCCCTGTAAAATTTCAAGTCATTCCGAGTTGTATTTCTCTAAAAAGGGGCACTATGACTCATCGCACATAGTTACGTCTACTACTGTCACTTTGATTTTTCCTCCTAATGGTACTATATGAGAGTCATGCACACCCATACCCGAGAGTCTCTTGATTTGTTTTAGCTTGCCTGTCTAGTTAGATTGCACACTGTTGATGCAAACAAAGCCTTCTGTAAGTTGTAATGATGTTGTTGAAGTAATGAGAATGTTTGAGACCGTTTTGTCCTCGTGTTGAAATCTATTTCTTTGTGCACTGTTTTATGCAATGTTAATGCACTGCTTGCTGTAGATTGTTAGGATTTGTTGGCGGACTCTTCTTGCAAGCGGCAAGTCGAATGCCACACACAGTTTCCTTTGTGCCATCAAGGGCCACCGTGTGTCAGGTGGTATTAGAGCTGCGGTTGCCCAAGGGACCGTGGCTTCATCTAAGAAAATATTGTGGGATAGTTTATTGAGAAAAACTATGGCCAACACGAAAGAGAGAATCGATGCTTTGGAAGCACGGATACGGACATGATCAAGAGCGACCCGGATGCTCCAGACATCCTGAAACAATTCTCCCTTCGCCTTGACGCGTTGGAAGTGAATCTTGAAGCCACTGATAATGCCCGATATGCTAAGAACATGGAGTGGGAGGGCAGGTTTCAGGAGCTTCAGGATCGAGTGGAACACCATGCACGACATGTTGAAGGTATAGACTGGGAGTCTAAATTTCAAGAGCTCCAGGATCGAGTGGAGCTTCTTAGTCACGCAGTGGTTAACACACCCACAGGGGGTGCAGAGCACTCATCGAGACCCCGAGTGCCAGAGCCCAAGAGTTACGGGGGAGCTCGTGACGCCAAGGAAGTAAAAAACTTCCTTTTCGATATAGAACAATACTTTCGAGCCATCAGAGTAGACTCGGAAGCGACGAAGATGTCGATGGCTACCATGTACTTGGTTGGAGATGTCAAGTTATGGTGGCGGAAGAAGTACGCAGAGATCGAAGATGGGTCTTGCATCATAAACACATGGGATATACTCAAACGAGAGCTAAAGAGCCAGTTTTTCCCAGAGAACACCGCATTCAATGCGAGGAAAGCATTGTTGGAATGCAAGCACACCAGTTCGGTCCGAGAGTATTGCCAGGCATTCTCTGCCTTGATGTTGGACATCAGCGACATGTCCGCAGTCGACAGACTCTTCTTCTTCATGGAAGGGTTAAAACCATGGGCTCGCACCGAGCTTAATAAACGTCGGGTGAACAACCTTAACGAAGCCATCATCGCTGCTGAGAGCCTTTCAGATTACAACTCCGAGCCACAGAGACCCCCTCAGAGAGGAAATCCAAGTAGAAGTATTGGTGGCAAGAAGCCAGGGGGTCAAGCACCAAACCAAAGTTGGGGCAGTAAAAGCAGTTGGGCATCAAACTCTTCTAACCAACAGAAGAGTGGAGTTGGGTTCAAAGCCAAGCCAGACGCTAGCACCAGCGGAGAAGTGAAGAAACCTCCTTTCAGGGGTTTCTTCTTATGCCAAGGACCGCACGTGATCGCTAACTGTCCGCAATGACAGATGATGAATGCCTTCTTTGACAACATTGGGCAGGTGCAACGTGGGGCAAAATCTGGCTCTCAATCAAGGCATCCACCAACAGAGGAGCAAATAAACGTACAAGATTATGAAGAGGAAGATGCCATCGGGGCCTTTCCTCAGTGGTGTAATGCTGTGACAACGCAGGTTGGGAACCTTGAAGAGAGCTTGACTGAGGAAAAGCCTAAAGGCATGCAGCCAAAGAAAAAGAGCGATGTACCAGGGAAAGGCTTGATGTATGTGGACATCAAGGTTAACGGGAAGGCCATCAGGGCCATGGTGGACACAGGAGCTACCCATAATTACATTTCTAGCACCGAAGTGGAAAGATTGGGTCTAACTCTAGAAAAAGGGTGCGGACAGGTGAAGGCTATCAACTCTGCTGCACAGCCAGTAGCGGGGATAGTGAGATCTGTTTTGATCAAGATTGGCCCATACGAAGGAAGGACCAACTTTTCAGTAGTCATCATGGACGACTTTAAACTGATCCTTGGGTTGGAGTTTCTGCATGACACGAAGACCACAGTGATGCCATGCACCAACTTGCTGGCCATACTTGGGAGTAAACCGTGTGTCATCCGACTATATCTCCTAAGGCGGGAGAGCGTTCTATCTCAGCCCTCCATTTGAAAAAGGGATTAAAACGGGATGAAACAACCTACCTTGCCATGCTACGGTGGGACGAAATTGAAGAAGTATCGGGACCATTACCCAAAGAAGTTAAAGTGATATTAAACGACTTTGAAGATGTGATGCCTGATGAATTGTCGAAGAAATTGCCACCTAGGAGGGCAATTGACCATGAGATCGAGCTCGTGCCAGGCACGAAGCCACCCGCCCGAGCTCCGTATCGGATGTCACAACCAGAACTTGCTGAACTTAGAAAACAATTGACGGAGTTGCTAGACGCGGGTTTGATCACTCCAGCAAAGTCGCCTTATGGTGCACTAGTCCTCTTCCAGAAGAAACAAGATGGTTCCTTGCGGATGTGTGTGGACTACAGGGCGCTAAACAAGGTGACTATTCAGAACAAATATCATATTCCTTTAGTCGCCGACTGTTTTGATCAGCTTAGTAGGGCGAGAGTGTTTACCAAGTTGGACTTGAAGTCTGGGTATTGGTAGGTCCAAATCGCCGAAGGTGACGAAGCGAAGACAACTTGTGTCACCAGATACAGTGCGTATGAGTTCCTGGTCATGCCATTCGGCTTGACCAACGCCCCGGCCACATTTTGCACCTTGATGAATCAGGTTTTGTGGGACTACATTGAATATTTTGTAGTGGTGTATCTCGATGATATTGTGATCTACAGTTCCAGCTTAGACGAGCATCTGAAGCACTTGAGGAAGGTGCTTACCCGACTGAGGGAGCACGAGCTATACGCGAAGCTGTTGAAATGCACTTTTGCCCAGACCAAGATTAAATTCTTGGGCCATGTGATAGAACAGGGTCAGATAAGGATGGACTCAGCCAGTGTTATTAAAGGCGCAGGCGCACCTAAGGCACAAAAGGTCCCCGGAGCCTAGGCGCAAGGCGCAGGCGCGCGCCTTTTCGAAGCGAGGCGCAATATTAAATTAAATAAAAATAAATAAATAATAATACACTAAAACAATAAATTATGTAAAAAAAAATAAGAACAAGACAATTAACAAAGTTCCAAACATTAGAAAAAGTTTCAAGTTCCATCACGCAATAATTTGACAAGTTTCCAACATAAGAGAAGTTTTAAATCCGCTGACAAATAACAAATCACCAAACACTAAGTGAACATAACACCACCATCCTCATCATCGCTAAGAGCCAAGGCAGCAACACTTTCTTCAAATGGAATCAAACAACCGTCTACATAGTCAATTTCGTACACTAAAAGAGGAAAAAATTTGCTGCAGTTGACACTCAATTGTTGTTACGTACAATCAATTGCTTTCACAAACACCTCTCAAAATACATTTCCTAAAGCTACTTTTCAAGCATAACTGCTCATATTACAAACCACATTTATCAAGTATTTATCGATATTAATCAGCAAGAAACAATTCTGCTGTTCAAATGGCAGCCAAAAATCTTTTTGTGCTAAATGAAAAAAAATTCAAAGCTAACATCAAGTTTGAAAACCCAACTGGTTACCTAACAAGTCAGCAACCAAAGTTCCAAACTTTTTCGAAGGGGCACTGAAGAGCAGGGCAGCAGGCGATGCAGGCCAGCGACTGGAGCGCAGACGCCGGAGGAAAGGAGAGATGTGCCGGCGACTGAAGAGCAGCGCAGCAGGCGGCTGAAGCAGGCGCTACAGGCCAGCGACTGGAGCGCAGATGCCGGAGGAAAAGAGGGATGTGCCGGCAAGCAGAGACAGAAGTGCGACGGCCGATGGCGAAGAACTGATTTGGGTCTTTGATTCTTGGGTCGCGACGCGAGGTGAGAGACCGCGAGAGAGACAAGAGAGCTTGGGCGGTGAGAGACCGCGAGAGAGACAGAGAGCTTGGGCGTGAATCAGAAGGGGGTCTTGACTTGGTAAAGACAAACAGGAAAAAGAAAATCGACGGCCCACCATCCATGTGAACAAAATCCAACGGCTACAAAGTCTGGCGCCTAGCTTGGCGCCTCCACCCCCGCTGCGTGCCTAGCGCCTTGGCGCCTGGGCGCACGAGGCGCGCGCCTCCTTGAACGCGCTGCGCCTAGGCCTAGGCGAGGCCAGCTCTATGTGAGCCTTGCTGCCTGTGCCTGCGCGCCTAGGCGCGCTTTTAATAACACTGGACTCAGCTAAAGTTCAAGTGATACAGGAGTGGCAGCCGCCAACTAATGTTTCAGAACTGTGATCTTTCCTTGGATTGACCAACTATTATAGGAAGTTTGTCCGAGATTATTCAAGAATGGCCCATCCCCTAACCGAACTTTTGAAGAAGAGCAAAGTTTGGGAATGGTCCAAGGAGTGTCAATCGGCCTTCTCAGCTATGAAGCGGGTTATGTCTGAAGATCCAGTACTTGCTCTCCCTGATGTGTCGAAGTCCTTTGAAGTTCATGCAGATGCTTCTGACTTTGCACTAGGAAGGGTTTTAATGAAGGATTGCCACCCGGTGGCATATGAGAATAGGAAGCTCAAAGAAGCAGAATGTCTCTACACCACTCATGAGAAAGAGTTGCTCGCGGTAGTGTATTGTCTCAGAGTTTGGAGGCACTACCTGCTTGGTTCTAGCTTCATAGTGCGGACAGAAAACACTGCAGTGAGCCACTTCTTGAGTCAATCTAAGCTCTCCTCGAAACAGGCCATGTGGTAAGAACTTTTGGCAGAATTCAACTTCATGCTCGAGTATAGGGCAGGCTCAACCAACAGCGTAGCCGACGCCCTCAGCAGGAGAGCTGAACTAGATCAGGTAGCATTGATGGCCATGAATGCTATTGTTAGAGCAGACAGCCAAGTTGCCATCAACATCGGAAAAAAGATTAGGAAGGCCCTTACCAGGGATCCGGTTGCCCAACAACTGTTGAAACTGATCAAAAGCGGTAAAACTCGACAGTTTTGGCAAGAAGATGGTTTGCTAATGACCAAAGGAAGACGGGTATACATTCCCCGAGTCGATGATCTAAGACAAACATTGATTCGAGAATGTCATGACACCCTTTGGGTAGGCCATGCCGAAGGAGAAATAACATTAGCTCTCCTTCAACAAGGTTACTACTGGCCCCAAATGGGGGATGAAGTGCAAGAGTATGTGAAGACATGCCTTACTTGTCAGCAGGACAAGGTGGAGCGTAAGAAGAAAGCAAGGTTACTACAACCGTTGCCGGTCCCCAAGAGACCGTGGGAGAGTGTGTCATTGGATTTCATCACTGGTCTGCTGAAGGTTGAAGACTTAGGCACAATTCTTGTTGTCGTTGATCGGTTTAGCAAGTATGCGAGCTTTATCGCAACACCCAAGTATTGCTCAGCCGAAGACAGCGCAACTTTTCTTTAAGTATGTGGTGAAGTATTGGGGCATGCCTCAAGACATTGTCAGTGATCGGGACTCCCGCTTCACTAGAAACTTTTGGACTGAACTCTTTAAGTTATTTGGATCCCAACTTTTGATGAGTTCAAGTTATCATCCAGAATCAGACGGTCAGACGGAGCGGTTCAATTCCATGTTAAAAGAGTACCTCCGCCATTTTGTCAGTGCAACACAGAAAAATTGGGTCAAGCTACTGGATGTTACCCAGCTGTGTTTCAACTCACGCAAAAGCTCTTCGACAGGGAAGAGTGCTTTTGAGATTGTAAATGGACAACAACCGTTACTACCCCACACGATAAACGTCCCCAATGCCGAAAAATCTCCAAAGGCCATAAGCTTCAGCGAAGAATGGAGGCAGAATATAGATCTAGCTCACTCCTACCTTGAGAAAGCAGCCAGAAGAATGAAGAAACACGTTGACAAGAACAGGAGATCTCAAGAGTTTAACGTGGGAGACAAAGTTATGGTTAAGCTACTGCCACAAGATTGCAAATTTCTAAGGCGAAGAGACTCTCGTCTTTTACAGAAATATGAGGGACCCCTGACTATAGTGAAGAAGATAGGCAAGATGGCTTACAAAGTTGATCCGCCTCATTGGTGGAGCCGCCAGCTCCATCCTGTCTTTCATGTCAGCATGTTGAAGCCATTCTATGAAGACACAGCCGACCCCTCTAGGGACCAAATCAGGAAACAAGGACTCAAACCCAAAGCGGTAGGAAAGCGAGTTGCCGAAGCTATTTTGAATGATAAAGTGATTACAGCTTCCCGTAAGCGCCATCAGGAGTACCTAGTCAAGTGGCAGGGACATATGGATGAAGAAAACACTTGGGAACGAGCAGCAGACTTATCAGCCTATGCTGACAAGATTGAAGCCTACCACATGCAGAAGTTGACGAGGGCGTCAACAGCTCTAGTGGGGTAGAATGTCACGGGCTACCCCTTGCACCCGCCTAGCACAGTGCCCCTGCGCCCATCCAGCTCAGTGCCCCCGCGCCCTTCCAACATGCGCCCATGTGCCCTCGCAAGTTCTTCAAGTCTCACGCCCATGCGCCCGTTAAGCACAGCGCCCGCGCGCCCAATTGTAGTGCCCGTGCACGCCAAAATCCAACTTTGAAGATCTGAAGATCCAGGCGTGCAATTTTGCTCAATTTTGGTGGAGACCACCCTTGTATATATTTAAGTTTCCCTGTAAAATTTCAAGTCATTCTGAGTTGTATTTCTCTAAAAAGGGGCACTATGACTCCTCGCACATTGTTACGTCTACTAATGTCACTTTGGTTTTTCCTCCTAATGGTATAATATGCGAGTCATGCACACCCATACCCGAGAGTCCCTTGCTTTGTTTTAGCTTGCCTGTCTAGCTAGATTGCACACTGTGGATGCAAACAAAGCCTTCTGTATGTTGTAATGAAGTTGTTGAAGTAATGAGAATGTTTGAGACCGTTTTGCCCTCGTGTTGAAATCTACTTCTTTGTGCACTGTTTTATGCAATGTTGATGCACTGCTTGCTGTAAATTATTGGGATTTGTTGGCGGACTCTTCTTGCAAGTGGCAAGTCGAGTGCCACACACGGTTTCCTTTGTGCCATCAAGGGCCACAGTGTGTCACTTTGGCAGGAAACATGGGGAGCCCCCATTTATGAGGCTAAATGAGAAAAAACTGGGATTATCTGTGGGGATTGCTATCTGCGGTCCTCATTGGCGTTACACTACTTATTACGATTATATAAAGCGTAAGTAATGTCCTGTAATTTTGATTATGGAGGCTAACTTTAGAAGTAATGCCACGCAGACGCCTAATGGACGCTTACGAGGATGCTTACGAGGCAATGAATTGGCAAAGTCTCCAGAATATTCTATACTCTTCTTGTGCATAAGAGATAGATCTAGAGAAGATTCTAGAATGGTAGAGAACCTTGCAAATAGCTAAAGAATTCTAGAAGCAGAATATGATCCGTAGGATCGAATGTATCTCCACCGTCCGTCGAGAGGTGGACTAGTATAAGTAGCCAAGGCCTCACTTGGCCAAAGCACACAAGTATTCTTGTACTCAAGCAATACAAGCATACATTCTCCCAAACTCTCTCTTGTGTTCTTCTTTGTTCTTTTGAAGCTCTAGCATCGCCCAGCCCGAGTGAAAGGCTAACTTAGCACGAGTAAGGTGCTCACTAGCTAAGTGCCGCACGGTTCGATGTAGTGAGAAAGTTCGGTCCGTGATAGGTGGTATCAAAGCCAGGTTATGAGGGGTCGTGCCAAGCAAGGAGCAACCATGGCAGGCAAGGATACTAGTGTGGGAGCATCCAGAGTTACCGAGGAGAATGTCTTTGTGGAACGTGGGCGAGATCCACTACCACCCACCGGTGGGAAGAAGAGTGGTCGTGCCCAAAGCAAGTCAAGAAATACGATCGTTTCCTTGGATGGATGAACGTGTGTCTTGGAGGAAACCATGAGCGATGTGAAAGATCGCTTGGGCTTCGTCGAGCAAAACCTCCAAACCTTGGAGGATCATCTGTTGGAGGAGCTCGAGTCGCTCAAGAAGGCCGTGATGGGTCAAGATGAACTGCGCACTCGATTCATGGAGTTGTTCATGAATCTTCAAGAACAACTCGACGTGGTTAAAGTTGTTGTGGAGGAGACGAGGCAAGAAACGGCCATGTGCAAGAGGGCCATTGCGGGTGGAGCCGTCGTCACTTATAGTCTAAGGGTGGACGTGCCAAAGCCGAAGGAATTTAGCGGCAAGAGGGATGCGAAGGAGCTTGACAACTTCATATGGCATATGGAGCGCTATTTCGAAGGTGCCAACATAACAGATGAAAAGGCTAAGGTAAGAACTGCTACTCTTTATCTCACCGACACGGCTACTCTATGGTGGCGTAGGAAGCACAATGATATCGAGAAAGGCTTGTGCACCATAGACACTTGGGATGTGTTCAAGAAAGAGATCAAGAGGCAGTTCTACCCCGAAAACCTTACCTATGAAGCGAGGAAGAAATTGAGGGAGTTGAAGCATAAGAGTAGTATCCATGATTACGTGAAGGAGTTCACCACTCTCATGCTCCACATTTCCAACATGACAGAAGAGGACCTCCTCTTTAACTTCATTGACGGCCTCCAAAATTGGGCTAAGCAAGAACTTCAACACCAAGGCGTGAAGGATATTGACGAGGCCATTGCGGTGGCGGAGTCGTTAATGGACTATGCAAGAGTAGGGGACTCCTCGAAGGGGAGGAATGCACAAGTGGCTTCAAAGGGTAACCACGCCAAAGGTGAGGGAGACAAACCCAAGGCATGGAACAAGGGGAATAATCAAGCCGGCACCAGCAAGTCCGAGGGCCATGGCAAGCTAGAGGAGAGGCGAGCCAAAAGCAAACCCAAGGACGAATGCTTCTTCTGCGGAGGGCCGCATTGGGCAAGGGATTGCCCACGACAAAGCAAGCTAAATGCCTTGGTCGAGGAAAATGAGGAGCCCGAGAATCAAGCTGTGCACATAGGCTCGCTCCGAATCCTCAATGATTTTCATGCTAAAGCCATGGTGAAGGTTTCGACGGGAGAGGGCCAAGCTTCTATAGGCAAGGGGTTGCTCTATGTGGAAGCTAAGTTGAACGGGAAGCCCACGCAAGTGATGGTTGATACGGGGGCAACCCACAACTTTGTCACAATGGAAGAGGCCAAGCGGTTAGGCCTCAAAGTGGTTGGCGGCAGAGGATGGCTAAAATCAGTCAACACCAATGCAAAGCCTCTACAAGGTGCGGCACGACAAGTGGAGATGTGTCTTGGTTCGTGGAGGGGCTTAGTGGATTTCTTGGTGGCCCCAATGGATGACTTCAAGGTTGTGATAGGCCTTGACTTCTTGCGGCAAATGAATGCCTTTGTATCGCCTTACAACAATACGGTACATATCATGGAGAAGGGAGTGTCGTGTGTGGTGCTTATGTCGGCGGGGATGTCTAGCGCCAAGACTCTAGCCTCCATGTAGTTGTCGGTAATGCAAACCGTGAAGGGAGTCAAGAAAGGAGAGGCAACCTACTTGGCAGCCCTAAAGATGGAAGACCATGTAGGGGACTCAACCGAACCACTACCGAGGGAGATCGAGGAAGTCTTTGCGGGAACAAGGACGTGATGCCGCCCGAGCTGCCGAAGCGGCTTCCACCTAGGAGGGAGGTGGATCATCAGATTGAGTTTGAGCCGGGGGCCAAGCCACCATCAATGGTAGAATGGCACCGCTAGAGTTGGAAGAGTTGCGGAGACAACTAACCGAGCTAAGGGAGGCGGGGTATATCCAACCTTCCAAAGCACCCTATGGAGCGTCGGTACTATTTCAAAAGAAGCACGATGGATCGTTGCGGATGTGCATAGACTATCGGGCTCTTAACAAGGTAACGGTCAAGAACAAATATCCAATTCCATTGATTGCGGATCTTTCCAACCAACTTGGAAGGGCCAAGTTCTTCACCAAATTGGATCCAAGGTTGGGGTATTATCAAGTTCACATAGCCGAAGGAGATGAACCCAAGACCACATGTGTCACAAGATATGGAGCGTTCGAGTTCTTGGTCATGCCGTTCGGCTTGACCAACGCCCCAGCCACGTCTTGCACACTTATGAACAAGATATTCCATCCTTACCTTGATCGGTTCGTGGTGGTCTATCTTGATGACATTGTGGTGTATAGCAACACAATGGAGGAGCACGTGGAGCATCTCAAGACGGTGTTCGAGGTGTTGCGAGAAAATGAGCTTTATGTCAAGCGGGAGAAGTGCTCATTCGCCAAGAAAGAGGTGCACTTCCTTGGTCACATGATCAAGGGCCGAATGCTTCGGATGGATAAAGAGAAGGTGAAGGCGATCAAGGAGTGGGAGGCGCCCACAAAGGTCTCCGAGCTACGGTCATTTCTTGGCCTAGCTAATTATTATCAGCGGCTTATCAAGGGCTACTCAGCCAAGGCAGCCCCGTTAACGGACCTACTCAAAAAGGAGAAAATGTGGGAGTGGTCCAAGAGGTGCCAATCTGCCTTTGAAGGGTTGAAGGAGGCAGTGACGGAAGAGCCAATTCTAGCTCTTCCTGATCACACGAAGGTGTTCGAGCTACAAACGGATGCATCCGACTTTGCAATTAGAGGAGTATTGATGCTAGAGGGGCATCCAATAGCGTTCAAGAGTAGCAAGTTAAATGACACCCAGTAGAGGTACACTGTGCAAGAGAAGGAGATGACCGCAGTGGTTCATTGCCTACGCATGTGGAGGCACTACTTGTTGGGGAGTCGGTTATTGATCAAGACCGACAATATAGCTACTAGCTACTTCCAATCTCAAAGGAAGTTGAGTCCGAATCAAGCTAGGTGGCAAGACTTCTTGGCCGAGTTCGACTACGTGATGGAGTACAAGCCGGGCAAGGCCAACTTGGTAGGGGTTGCCTTAAGTCGGAAGGCAGAATTGGCGGCTATGTTGAAGGCAAAGGGAGACATCCTAGAGGGAATCAAGGAGGGAATGGAACATGATCCCTTAGCCAGACAACTCGTCAAGCTTGCGAAGAATGGGCAAACCCAACGATTTTGGGTGGAAGACGGCCTTCTCTACACGAAGGGCCAATGGGTGTATGTTCCCAAGTGGAACAACTTGAGGAATAAGATCATTCGAGAGTGTCATGACTCTCCGTGGGCAGGTCATCCCGGGCAACGACGGACATACGCCTTGGTGGAGGCGTCATACTACTGGCCCCAAATGAAGGACGAAGTGGAGGCGTACGTGAAGACTTGTCTTGTGTGCCAACAAGACAAGGTGGAGAACCAATTGCCAGCGGAATTACTTGAGCCTTTGCCTATCCCCGCACATCCGTGGGAGAGTGTAAGCATGGACTTCATTACATGCTTGCCAAAATCGGAGGGATGTGGCTCGATTATGGTTGTGGTGGACCGGTTTTCCAAGTACACAACATTTGTAGCATCCCCAGCTGACTGCACAGTGGAAGAAACAGCTCGGTTATTTTTGAAGAACATGGTGAAGTATTGGGGGCTACCGAAGGTTATAGTGAGCGACTAAGACCCATGGTTTACGAGGAAGTTTTGGATGGAGTTGTTCAAACTCCTTGGCTCGGAGCTGCACTTCTCAATGAGCTTTCACCCTCAAACTGATGGACAGACGGAACGGGTGAACGCTCTACTTGAGTGTTACTTGCGGCACTTTATTAGTGCCAACCAGATGGATTGGGCGAGACTTTTGGACGTGGCTTAGTTTTCGTACAATTTAATGAGGAGCGAGGCCACAAACCAAAGTCCTTTTAAGAGTGCCATAGGGCAACAACCGCTCACTCCCCTTGCATTGGTGGGCAACTACAAGGGGAGAGACCCATTGGCGGCACAAGTGGCAAGGTCATGGAACGAGCAAGCGGACCTGGCACGCTCTTACCTTGACAAAGCCGGGCGCAAGATGAAGAAATAGGCCGACAAGAGGCGGTGGCCGAAAGAGTACAACCTTGGGGACATGGTAATGTTAAAGCTGCTTCAGCAACAGTTTAAGTCCTTCAAGAAAGTACACAAAGGGCTGATTTGAAAGTACGAAGGACCCTTTCCCATCATGAAAAAAGTTGGGAAAGTATCATATCGGTTGGAGCTGCCGCCAAAGTTGAAGATTCACCCGGTCTTCCATGTCAGTTTGCTAAAACCTCATTATGACGACAAGGAAGACCAAAGCCGTGGAGAAAGTCATAGGGCACCAACAGCAGTGATGAAGTCCTATGACAAAGAGGCCGAGTACGTGCTTAGCGACAGGCTCGAACGAAGGCGAGGAGTTCCACCAACGCGGCACTACTTGGTGAAGTGGAAGGGATTGCCAGAAAGAAAAGCTACATGGGAATCAACAAATGATCTTTGGCAGTTCCAGGACATCGTAGACCGATACCGCGAGGAGGTTGCGACGAGGGCGTCGCGAGATTAGGTGGGGGGAATGTCCCGCAATTTTGATTATGGAGGCTAACTTTAGAAGTAATGCCATGCAGACTCCTAATGGACGCTTACGAGGATGCTTACGAGGCAATGACTGGGCAAAGTCTCCAGAATATTCTATACTCTTCTTGTACATAAGAGTTAGATTTAGAGAAGATTCTAGAATGGTAGAGAACCTTGTAAATAGCTAGAGAATTCTAGAAGCAGAATATGATCTGTAGGATCGAATCTATCTCCACTGTCCGTCGAGAGATGGACTAGTATAAATAGCCAATGCCTCACTTGGCCAAAGCACACAAGTATTCTTGTACTCAAGCAATACAAGCATACATTCTCCCAAACTCTCATTTGTGTTCTTCTTTGTTCTTTTGAAGCTCTAGCATCGCCCAGCCCGAGTGAAAGGCTGACTTAGCACGAGCAAGGTGCTCACTAGCTAAGTGCCGCACGGTTCGACGTAGCGAGAAAGTTCGATCCGTGACAGTAAGTTAACATATTATACGAGCATTAGTGTATTTTTATAGAGAAGGAAACTGTATTTAATTTTGTGTGATTTGAAACTCGTGCATATGGGGACAATTTTAAAAGAAGATTAGATATTTTGAGTTGACAATGTATTTAATCGTAAGGGAAAATCAAAATATGTTGAACGTACAGTTGCTAGAGTACGATTAACCTTTGAATATGAGACCTCTGCTTATATATCTGGCATTGCCCGTGATTCACAAGAACATTGTGTAGTCTTGGTAAGAGCGGGGAACGGTTGAGGACTCACCTGTTGCGAGATTCCGTAGTGTTCGAGGGACCTTAGATGCCTGTCGGAGTAAATTGTCATTTGTCAAACATGACACTCAAAATGAGACGGCCGTCAAAGAAGTAATATCTACGCTGTACTTTTGCTAAAGTTTTATTGGCGAATCTGTATCATGCAATAGATTTGTCTTTTAAGTTTTTGATTGATGGCAAAAGTAAACTACAAGTAGTAAGAAACAAGAGTCCGATATCAATTTCCTCATTTCTCCTACACCTAAAATGGTCAAGATCCATATATATATATAGCAAGAAAGGGTTGTGGGTTAGTGATTGAATCTTTGCAGCTGCTTTGGTTTAATGACTTTCATGTGGTCTCCCACTACAAGAAAAAAGCCTTTCAGCGACGGGAAATCCGTCGCTAAATGTTTTAGCGACGGATTTACCGTCACTAAAAGTCCCTTCATATAAAAGTCCGTTACTAATAGTTTTGGGCGACGGAATTTTCAAATCCGTCATGTAATATTTAAGTTTTTGCGACGGATTTATTTATTAATTAGCGACGGAATATTCGTCTCTAATTATATTTTAATTTAATTTCTTTTTTTGTTAAATTAGCGACGGAATAAAATTTTTAGCGACAGAATATTCTGTCGCTAAATGTCTTATTTAGCGACGAAATAATCCGTCGCTAAAAAACCAATAGTGATAAAAAAATTTAGCAACGGATATAATTCGTCGCCAAAACTCAAATTTTTTTTAAAATATTTATTTTTATTTTTCTAATGCCCAAACCTGTAATAGAAGAAACAATCCTCAACAACAACACGTAATAATCAATATACAAAGAAATATGTATAATTAATCATAAAAAAGACTCATTATGTACAAACTGGGAACCGGATACAGCCGGTTAGGGGAGGGGAGAAGAGTACAAGCCGGGCGCGGGGGCCGGGGGGGGGGGAAGCTGGGACCGGGCATGAGAAGGGGCTCATCAGGGGTTGCCGAGTCCTTGATCTGGATCCTGCTGATTCGGGGCCGGTTCGGCATGTCCAGCTGCGGTACCCTGCTGATCCTGCTCCCTGATCATGCTCAACACCACCGTAGCAATGCATGCGATCTCCTCGTCGTCCAATGGATGTCGAGGAGCCGGTGTCTGTGGAGGGGCAGCGGGGGGTGAGGACACTCCTATCACGGCACGAGCAGTCCGATTAGGCAGGCCGCGTATGCGGCCTTTCGGCCGATTGATGACCTCCGGCGTATCCAGCCATCGCTTCAACGCCCCAGTACTCGCACCCGTACTAGTGGACACTGACGGCTGTCCGGACTGCTCCTCAGACCCCTTAAGCTGTTCATACGAGGCCTGGAAAAACAGTGATATAAAGCATTAATTAACGCAACAGACATTGAGGATAGAAAGACAAAAAATTAACAACT
This sequence comes from Escallonia herrerae, assembly GCA_033070095.1. Taxonomy (NCBI): domain Eukaryota; kingdom Viridiplantae; phylum Streptophyta; class Magnoliopsida; order Escalloniales; family Escalloniaceae; genus Escallonia; species Escallonia herrerae. The sequence goes on along the minus strand of JAVXUP010002365.1, from coordinate 104,202 downwards.
TAAACAAATTGACTCACATCGATCCGCCGGGCAATATCTGAAATATAGTCGCCAGCCCGGTGCGCCTCGTCCTTGTCCTTCTTCCGCACGTGCGTCTGATTATACGTCAGAGCTACGACCTCATCGTCCTCCAGATCCTGGTGCTCGACCGCATTCTTGTGTCGGACGATGTCGTGTGGCACCGACCCACCCGTGTGCATTGGATCTTTGTTCTGTCTGTTCTCAGCCCCGCTCTTACTCTTGGCGTCCCAACCTGGATCCGCAGCCCACCGATCTATCATCGCTGTCCATACAGTCGGAGATATCCAATGTGGGGGATATCTCGTCATCTCCGTCATCGGGGCACCCTCGGGCAGCATCTTCTTCGCCCGGTCCCTTGCGTCGTGGAGCCATCGGCGGTAATTCTTGCCGATGTAAGCAAAGAAGGCCTGCTTCCCCAGTGCCTGCTGCTCAGGCGAGTCAAACGTGAACCCCTCCTGTAAGGCATTCAATAACACAAATTAACTACAGAAAACAAACTCTAATTAAACAAATACTATCGCTGAAAAAAATACTTCACCGTACCAGCCACTCCTCCCATAGGGACTCCCTCGCAGCGACATCCCAGTCCTTCCAGTACAGGCGTGGCTCAAAGAATCGGCCCTTCACAAGAACGCCGATCTTCGTCCTCGCCTGATTCTCCAGGATCCTACCAAAGAAGTAAATAAATAAATTAATACAGTTCAAATATAAATTAACACCCCAAAATTTTAAATATAAGGCATGATGTGATATTTTTTTTACTTACAGGCCCTCCAGGGTGAGCGTAACTCTCTGTTTACGCTGGGGGTCGATGCGTACCCCGCATGTCGGACCACGGCCTCGTCGAGATCCTACAAAACATCAACATTAATACAGTTCAAATATACTTTAAATATAAGACTAGCGAAAATGTACTAAACACCAACATTAATTTAGGGTTCGGTTCGATTAGGGCATTCACTTTAGGGTTTAATTAGGGTTCAATTACAGCAATTTATGGTTCAATTAGGGGGTTCTATTGATTCAATTTAGAGTTCGGTCGATTTGGGGCATTCAATTTAGCTTTCAATTAGGGGGTTCAATTATTTCAATTTAGGGTTCGGTTGGATCAGGGCATTCAATTAGGGGTTCAATTATTTTAATTTAGGGTTCAATTAGTTTAATTTAGGGTTCGATTCGATTAGGGCATTCAATTTAGGATTTAATTATGGTTCAATTACTTCAATTTATGGTTCAATTATGGGGTTTTATTAGTTCAATTTAGGGTTCGGTTGATTTGGCGCAATCAATTTAGGGTTCAATTAGTTCAATTTAGGGTTCAGTTGGATTAGGGCATTCAATTAGGGGTTCGATTAGTTTAATTTAGGGTTCGATTCGATTAGAGCATTTAATTTAGGGTTTAATTAGGGTTCAATTACTTCAATTTAGGGTTTAATTAAGGGATTCTATTGATTCAATTTAGGGTTTTGTTGATTTGGGGCATTCAATTTAGGGTTCGGTTGGATCAGGGCATTCAATTAGGGGTTCAATTAGTTTAATTTAGGGTTCGATTCGATTAGGGCATTCAATTTAGGATTTAATTATGGTTCAATTATTTCAATTTAGGGTTCAATTAGGGGGTTCTATTAGTTCAATTTAGGGTTCGGTCAGTGTTATTAAAGGCGCAAGCGCACCTAAGGCACACCTAGGGGGTTCTATTAGTTCAACTTGATTAGCTTATTTTAGAGTATTGTTCTGCTTCGTTTAAGTTAATCTTCCACTTTTTAATAACTGAAGTGTATAATACTTCGTCATGTTAGATTTTATATGCCCTAAATCATTGAGCTAAACAGCTAAATGGCAAAACATTGAGTAACGAGCAATTGAGGTAGCACTTAGCAGCACTGTAGTAGCAGCAGAACATATCAAATGGGAGGGAAGAGAGTAACGAACCAGCAAAAGCACTGGTGCAGGTGAGAAGCTGCTTCGATGGAGCAGCCAAGCAGCAAGGCGAAGAGAAACAGCTGCAGTGTCAGCTAGAGCAGTGGCCGGAGCGACGGGCTTTCGACGGCAACGGGAAAGGCGATGCAGCAGGTGAGAGAGAAGCTGCTTCAGTGGAGCAGTCGAGCTCGAGCAGCAAGAGGGATGATGGTGGTGTCGCCGGAGGTGGTGCGGTGTCGAGGGGATGATGGTGGTGTCGCCGGAGGTGTGCCTCGCCGTAGAGGGGGTCGCCGTAGGTGAGAACGTCGGTGGGTGAGAGATAATTAAGAGACGGAGAGAGAAACGGGAGGAAGGCAGATCTGACCTAATTTAAGGAGGACTTTTAGCGACGGAAAGTTACCGTTGCTAAAAGTCCGTCAGTAAAAGTCTTTTTTACACTTTTACCGACGAAATTTCTAGAAACGGTACCATTCCGTCGCTTAATTTTTTTAAAAGAACATCGAAAATCATAAAATTCTCTTAAAAAATTTAGCAACGGTTTAGTCCGTCGGTAACCGTCCGTCTGCATAACATTTTACCCACGGAATGGTCCGTCGCTGCTACATTTTTAATGACGGACTTTTACCGAAGGTGAAACCCGTCGCTGAAAGATCTTTTAGCGACGGAATTTCTTCCGTCGCTAAAAGTCCGTCGCAAAATCCTTCTTTTCTTGTAGTGCCCTCACACTTATGGTGACCACCCTATCTAATGAATTGAAACATATTATTACTCATTTTAAATGTATGATGCTCCTACGATCCAACTGACAAACAAATATGAGGTGATATTTTTTTCTCCAGTTTTGTTGATTTCAACAAAATATTGAAAACGAAAATTTTGTGAGATGTCCCTACAAAGAGTAGGAGAAAGGCTCATAATAAATTATTTTAGATGATTCATTCTAAGAAAAAAAGCTAATATATTCCTATATCACGTAAAAGTTTCATACGGCATGAGTTTTAAATGAAGCATTGTGAATTGCATGGCTTCAGATTTATCATTTGAGCTCTACTATCATGAACAAAATGTTGCTACAGGCTTTAAGAATCGCCACTACAAGTGCAAGTGATGGCTTTCATTGTGGATCATTCATCGATTTCCATAACTTAATAAAATGATAAAAGTGTCCAAACATTGTCGTTTAGAGCGAAGTCATAGACAACTTTTTTTTTTGTAACATAACACGTGCAACAACTTGATTGTATACAGTACTAAAAAAAAAAAACGAGGCGATACTTCAAATTGAGAAATTTTCTACTTCAAGGTGATGATAGGGATTCAATGTTGATCTTAATATACACGAAATAAGAAACTTCCATTTTTTTTTTTATATATATTAGTGCCTTAACGTAACATGTGTTCGTAAATGTCTCTGCTTCTTTACAGTTTCCTTTTATGATTCTATGGTTCACAGTTTTGTCTGAAAATCAGTTGTTGTTATGGGAAGTCAGTTGTGGGCTGGACTTTAAACCCAAATAGGACCGCCATACTTTAGAGATATTTAAAGCCTTAAATAGGCAAGGGGCCGAACAACACATGGTATGTAGGCTCAATCTAAAGCTGCGGGTCACTCTCAAAATGTATGCAAAAAGAGAGGGTTTTAGGCACTTTTGTACCAGCATATATCAACTTGCAATTGACTTGACAATAAATGCCCCAAGGGGAAGTCTTAAAAAGGGGAATGCTTTGGAAAAATAAGTCTGGTATCCTTTGTGGTTGGTCAATACTCTCTTACTTAAGATTATTCCGCCTCTCATGAGACAAAAAAACAACTATCAAGCACTCCCGTTTCGGTTCTTAAAATTTTTGCCCACAAAATGCCGATACTCTGTAGTCTCACGGACGTTTTTCAGGCAACGATTAGAAAGAATAACCTGCTTTGCCACGAGAAAATGGTTGTTACAAGCGTCTATGTTTCACACTTTCGTGTGCTCGTCCACCCCGTTAATGTCTGTTGCAACTATTATGCTTTTTTGTAATGAAACATGGTGTGAAATATATACTGCAACTTAAAGTAGTGTCAGAGTATAGTCCAACTCTTTAGCTGCACAACCCTTCATCCCAACTTTTAGCCTTGAACTTCAGATGCTCTACCCTTTCAAATAACTATTCTCAAGTAATTTATTGGGTGGTCCTCCTCATTCAACGATCTTAGACAGTCGTCACTAATGTTCTGCAACAAAACGTTGAAACTTTCTTTTTGCCGGCATTTGAATGCTCTCATGCACGTTTTGCAGGAAGTAAATTTGACAATTATAGGTGCAATTGGGAAACACAAGAGTTGTACCTGTAACTTCCCGAACAAACCAAAAAAATATTGTTTCAGAAGACTTGCAGCAAGGATATGAGTTATTCAGTTGGATTTATGACCTATTAAATCTTTCGGAAAAGGGATTGCCTCTGGGTAGACTTATGTCAATGAAATACTAGAAACATGGTAGGGACATTTTTAGCAATAAAAATATTCTGTCCTCTTTCAACTAATTTAGAGGATTGTACTTTTAGCGACGATAGTTGCTGCTTCAAGATTTCATTTTTCTAAAAGAAAGTCCAAATATCGGTCTCCATATAATTAGTTGAATGCATTAAGAATGATACTCGGGATTCTTGAGAAGAAGTGTTGAATCCACAAAACAAGGGGAATTTTTTTTTTTTTTGCAAGACTTATCAAAAGTGTACATGAGTTACTTTTGACGTATATCTTTAGTGACAAATATAATGAACGATGTTTTGCAGTTTTATGTATTATTACTAGCTTAGAGCTTTACAGATATGCAAGCCTACAAGATATTTAGGTTCCTTATTGAAAGAGTCAGGTGGTGGAAACTGTGACCTTCTTTAGGCATAGTCCGAAGGCTATACTTATTAAGTCACCCATAGTTTAGCAAAGCCAGAAAGTAAGGATATAAAATAGAGACATGGAGCCTTGATCTAGATCCGCCTAAAAGAACTAGGTGCCATCTTTTTGTTGTAGAGTTACATTCTGGGGTCTTTGAGGAAATACATTTTCTTATGATGAATTTGATAATAATTTAAACTGGATTGATTTGAGACATCCGAGTGCATAGTGAAAACATGGTAGTTACTGCTCAGTCTCTGGTGTGGTGATTAAGTGCTTATAGGTATTATTATCCATATTGGCTAAGTTAAAGTGGAATGCTTTAAAGGTTTTTTTTGACGATATTAGCTTGTGTGTCGTACTTATTAGAATAGGGATGTCATTTAGATCCGTACCGGGCAAATATCCACTCCGCCCCACTCCTATAGGAGCGGATTTTTTTTACTGTTGATCGGGTCATGGGGCGGGTTTGGTTTTTTTTCATAACCCACAGCGGGTACGGGGCGCCTATGGTTTTAAGAATATCTGTCCCGCGACCCAACCCGCTACATATTAAATATCTAGTCAAGATTTAATCTCAACCGTTCATCTCTCCTTATATATAACATTTTAACATGAAACCCTAGCCCTTTCATCTTCTCCCTATATTCTCTTCTTCTCCATAAGCCATCGTACCTCCATCCATGGCGACCATAATCTCTCTCTCTCTTTATCCCCGTGTGCAATTTACCTTTAGGATCCATTGTTGTGCTTCAATACCAAGCTTAGAACAGAGGTTGTACATTTTATACCCTGAGCAGGTCTCTGCCGAGAACTCAAACCAAAGGCTTAAAATCTTACGATCTCAATCGCTAACCCACCGCCGGAGCAAGAAGATATATGAGTAAGGCTTGGAGGTCTTGGACGGACCAAAGCCAATCCTGTATCCACCTATCATGCGTCCACCAGGGATTCTGCGCACACAGAAGAGGCATTTTTCATGTTTATCGAAGAAAAGGTCCAAAACCCTAGAATTACCTAGATATAGATTAGAATAATTGATTTTGGAGTGATTGACATGGAGGCAACGACGATGCAATGTTAGCAAAGGCGGTGGTGCTACTATAGTGCGTGTTAAGCCAAAGGCTCTCGTCAGCCGGAGGCGGCGAGAGGCAAAATTGACGATGGCGATGATTGCAGTGATCTACAATGGCCAGTGCGGATCGGATCGGCTCGGGGTCTGATTACCAGGAAGCCTATCGGATCGGGGATGGTATCATCATCTATAAACCCGATGGCGGGGCAGGGCATGGCAGAGTCACTTGTTTGGTGTGGCGGGGCAGGTGCGGATTTTATGAAACCCACATCCGACCCGTCCTATTGCCATCCATATATTGGAATAGATGGGATCAATAATCAATAGGTGTTGATTGATAAACTTGATAGACAATATACCATTGTGGTTGTAGTTGAACTTAGACTTTTGGGTTTGTGAACTTGGTAGTCATGTAGTATACAAAGGAAGGAAGAAGAAATGAATATGTTCCGCTTATAATTCTGTTTAGAAGCATTAAATGGTAACTTTCGAAAACCGAATTTCTTTAAAGAGGAGAGAATGTAACGCCCCGATAAAAAAAAGAGTGTTTTAGAAGATTTGTAGCAAAGGTTATATGTTATTCAATGAGTTTATGACCCGTTAAATCATTCGTGAAAAGGATTGTCTCTAGGTAAGAGTGGTCATTGAAACACTAGAAACATGGTAGGAATATATTTAGATACAAAATATTCTGTTCAATTCCCTGTGATTTACATAATCGCACTTTTAGTGATAGTTGCTACTTCAAGATTTCTTTCTTTCAAAAAAGAGTCCGAGTATAGGTCTTCTTACAATTACTTGAATGTTTTTCTATGGTTAATATATATATATATATATATATATATATATATATATATATATATAGGATTCTTGAGAAGATGTGTTGAATCAATTAAAAAAGGGGGATTTTTGGGTTGTAAGACTTATCAAAAGTGCACATGAGTTACTTCTGACTTATATCTTTAGTGACAAATATAACAGATAATGTTTTCATAGTTTTGTGTTTTACCACTACCTTAGATCTTTATAGGTTTGAAAGCTTATAATATATATTAAGCTTCCTTGTTGAAAGTGCTAGGTTGTATAAACTGTGACATTCTGTAGTGGTAGTCCAAGTCTTATACTGATTGAGCCACACACAGTTTAGCAGAGCCAGACAGTAAAGGTATAAAATATTCTTTTGTGGATCTAGCTCATAGCTCACAGAGCTATGAGCTAGATCCACAAAAAACAAATAAGTGCAACATAAATGGAGTGATAGTTGGCGATACACTGGACAACGAGAAAAGTGCGATAAGTCTTTTTTTTTAATCTTTTGGTGAAAAGATATAAGTGCACTTTTTGATTCCATCACGTTCGAGTGAATTTCTTGCTTCGAGGTAAGGGTTTACTCATGCCTTTATCCTATCTGAAGTCTGATTATCGATCTTTTCGTATAGTAGAATTGAAATTCTATAATACTTTCACGTTTTGGGAGTCATAATTGTATTGATCTTCTCTATATTTTGATTGGTAAAGGTTTGATTGTCACATATGAATTACTTTGATCTCAATTAATTTAGTGTTTGTAAGGGATTTGTTGATGCTCTAGAATCCTTACTACATTTATATTGATTGTTTAGGTCATTGTGCTTTTGGTTATTGACTTGGACTCGTGATCTTTTTGTTGCTAATTTTCGTAGTAATTTCAAGAGTCAACATTTTCGTTGTTCTTTGTTTGATATAGTGTTCCTACTTTTTTTTTAAACTCCAAATAGTTTATTACAGATTTTTACTCTTTATTTTTTCCAAAATCCAAATTAATATTCAAAAACATATTTGAACATTTATATACTTATGTTTCTGGTAATTCAAGTCGGCCAACTTCGATTTGCTCTAAATTATGTATTTCTCGTTGGTTTTTGATGATCTTGAACATTTTCAGTTCCTTTAAACTTATTTGTTTTAGATTTTAGGGTTAATTACACATATATCCCTGAGGTTTGGGGATAATTACAGGCAAGGACAATAGTTTAGACAAATTACACATATGTCCGTTGACCAAACGGAATCTAAAAAACCCTAACGGTTTTAAGGAAAAAAACTTTATTACCCTTAAGTTTGAACCTTATTTTTTTCTCCAATGCCATTACTTCATCTAAAACAGAAAATCAAACTTGGTTTTTTTTTTTTTTGGGGGGGGGGGGGGGGAGGGGAGGAGGGGGGGCCTTCACTGCCTCACCACCATCTTCAATTTCTCCACCACCACCACGCGGCCGCGGTACCCCCACGCTTTCATCACGAGCCACTGCCGCGATCACCACCATGGCACCTTCACAATCAAAGAATCGAGCACCGCCGGCAAGGGAGCCTGCCAAAGACATCCCAGCGTTCATCGAACACCATGGCTGTTTCATCAAACACATCCACACCATCTGAGAAAAGGTTGGTGGTCCTCGTCATAGGTAACCGGCAAGACATCCCGGCGTTCTCTCTCCTTCTCGATCTGAAACAGCCACTGTCGTTACTTCCCCCAACGCCGCGGGGACTCCCCTCACCCAGTTGTAGCCCTTCTCTCACCCCGCGCCCCCTGAAATCCTACTTAGTTGGTGGGATTAATCTGCCACCGCCTGCGGTGGACCTGCAAAACCCCAATCTCCAATGCCAAAATCCTGAGGAGGGGGGGCCTTCACTGCCTCACCACCATCTTCAATTTCTCCACCACCACCACGCGGCCGCGGTACCCCCACGCTTTCATCACGAGCCACTGCCGCGATCACCACCATGGCACCTTCACAATCAAAGAATCGAGCACCGCCGGCAAGGGAGCCTGCCAAAGACATCCCAGCGTTCATCGAACACCATGGCTGTTTCATCAAACACATCCACACCATCTGAGAAAAGGTTGGTGGTCCTCGTCATAGGTAACCGGCAAGACATCCCGGCGTTCTCTCTCCTTCTCGATCTGAAACAGCCACTGTCGTTACTTCCCCCAACGCCGCGGGGACTCCCCTCACCCAGTTGTAGCCCTTCTCTCACCCCGCGCCCCCTGAAATCCTACTTAGTTGGTGGGATTAATCTGCCACCGCCTGCGGTGGACCTGCAAAACCCCAATCTCCAATGCCAAAATCCTACACCGACGGCTGCCCTACATTGCGATATGTTAAGGACCACGGCTTCCCTTTCTTGGCGAATCGGCACCACTGGTTTCCTCCTTGCGATGTGGCCACCACTTCGCTAATTTCAGATTGGAGAAGAAGTTTGGAGAGAGAAACCCTAATTTGAAACCCTAATTTGAAAATTAGGGTTTTGAAACCTTAATTTTCAAATTAGGGTTTCAAAACCCTAATTTTCAAATTAGGATTTGAAATCTTCCTAATTTCAGGGTTTGAAAAGGGTTTCAAAACCCTAATTTTAAAAATTAGGGTTTGATATCCTAATTTAAAAATTAATAAAATTATTGATGATATACTGTACAAGGGCAGTATTGTTATTTTTAAAATACGTAATGATGAAAATTATACTTTTTTGACGGAACCCTGAAGAATGGATACAAGTGTTACTTTATTTAACGTGTTTGGTCACGTATGTTACATTTGTAAACTTAGTGTCCTTGACTGTAATTACCCCTAACCTCAGGGACATATGTGTAATTAGCCCTAGATTTTATTAGAGTCCTTCTATTTCTTGGCCGAAATTAGAATTTCAAAGTTATTGGTCAATGCAGAATTTGCCATTTTTAACACTGCAAATCAATGCACATTCGAATTGCTCTATCTTTTTTTTTTTATTTCTCATTAGTTTTTAATGATTCTAGACATTCTGAAATTCTTAAAGATCCCTATGCAAATTTGTACTTTTATGCTATATCAAACTCTTTCTAGTTTATGCTATATCAGAATCCTTTTATTTCTTTGTCACAACTGACCTTGAATGTTAGACATTGCCATTTTTGACACTGCACGTCAACCCACTTTGACTGGCTCTATCTTATCTATTTCCAATCAAATTTTGATGATCTTAGACATTATGGAAATTGTAATAACTCCTCTTCGACTTTTATGTTCTGAGTTTTTATGGAACTCGTACATTCACTACAAGAAAAAAGGCCTTTTGCGACGGATTTTCAGCGACGGAAGTTATTCCGTCGCTAAATCATCTTTCACCGACAGAAAGTATCGTCGGTAAAACGTCCGTCGTTAAATACTATTAGCGTCGGAATCAGACGTCGCAAAAAGTTTTTAGCGACGGAATTTTGCAGGCGGTCTTTTAGCGACGAAAGTTCCGTCGCTAAAACTTTTTTAGAATTTTTTTATTTCCAAGGGTTTAATAAAACACTTTTAGCGATGGCATAACTCCGTCGCTAAAACGTCCGTTGGTAAAAGTGCGACCTTCATCGACGGATTTTTAGCGACGGATTCATTCCGTCGCTAAAAGTGTTTAATAAATCCCCCCGATCTGGTTCTCTCCCTCCCTATTTCTCTCTTCGAAAATTTTGAGTTATCACCGCCGGCGATCCCACGGTGCCCCACCTCCACTGCCCTGTTCTCACTGCCGTTCTCATCTCCATTGTGCCCCACCGCCGGCAACACCTCATCCTCCCCCTGCCGCGCCACCAAGCCTCCACTGTCGCCGCACCACCAACACTGTCGCCGCTCCTCACTCCGACGAAGCACAAACCGACGGACGCCCTCACGGCGACCTCTGCACCGGCAGCACCGGTCTGAGTTCTGAAGACCTCCGTCCTCCAGTCACTCCACGAGTCCACCGGCGCTAACAGGCCACATTCTCCCAAATCCCACTCTTCTTCGGTCTTCACCTCCAGTCACTCCGATTCACCTTAATCCTACCATTATAATTGCTATGCAATTTGATAACTCTTACCTTTTGCTGAGATCATAATAATCTTCTCAATAAAAACACATCTGTGCTGGCCCTATTTATGGGTGAGTTTTTTTATTGGTGTTAGTGTTGTGGTGGAATAATACGTAAACTATGCAAACATACCCATATACCTAAACCCTAAACCTTGAATCTTGGACGAAGATGCTCAGTTAGGACCAGAAAACATAATCTGATCTTCCATCATCACCAACTAATTCATACTATACTAAACATAGCATAATTAACTCAGCGGGTGCAAACATACCCATATACCTAAATTGAACTAATTGAACCCTAAATTGAATGCCCCAAATCAACCGAACCCTAAATTGAACTAATAGAACCCCCTATTGAACCCTAAATTGAAGTAATTGAACCATAATTAAATCCTAAATTGAATGCCCTAATCGAATTGAACCCTAAATTAAACTAATTGAATGCCCTGATCCAACCGAACCCTAAATTGAAATAATTGAACCCCTCCCCCCCCCCTAATTGAACCCTAAATTGAATGCCCCAAATCAACCGAACCCTAAATTGAATCAATAGAACCTCCTAATTGAACCCTAAATTGAAGTAACTGAACCCTAATTAAACCCCAAAATTGAATGCCCTAATATAATCGAACCCTAAATTGAATGCCCTAATCGAATCGAACCCTAAATTAACCCCCAATTGAACCCTAAATTGAATGCCCTAATCCAACTGAAACCTAAATTGAACCCTAAATTGAATGCCCCAAATCAACCGAACCCTAAATTGATTCAATAGAACCCCCTAATTGAACCCTAAATTGATGTAATTGAACCCTAATTAAACCCTAAATTGAATGCCCGTGATCGAACCGAACCCTAAATTAAACTAATTGAATGCCCTAATATAATCGAACCCTAAATTGAAATAATTCAAGCGCATCAGATATGTGCATTTTGAACAATTTTTTCCTATTTGAACATTGATAATTTGTTTGATAATTTTAGGTTGTTAATTGTGTATTTGAGAATTGTGATTATTGATCTGTGATTTTAGGTTGTTAATTGATGATTTTAGGTTATTAGCTGTGCATTTGAAATAATTGCCATTATTAATTGATGATTTTAGGTTGTTAATTGATGATGTTAGATTGTTAATTGTGCATTGAGCATTTGAGATATTGAGATTATTGACGGAGGATGGGACCCAATTGGATTGAATGTGTGATTTTTGTTAATTTTTATTGCATTGGGGGGCATTTGAGAATTGAGAATTGAGATTGTTGACGGAGGATGGGACCCAATTGGATTGAGATACCTGTTAGTTAGCTCAAACACGGACACCACGTCTGATCGACGGTGTCCGACATTTAAAAAATAAATATTTTAATAAATCAATTAACCCTAATTAATTAGCTTTAACGAGCCTAATTAGTTTTAATTAACCCTAAGAACCTAATGAAAATCAAAGTAGCTGTAATTATCCCAAATTAGCCAAAATGAACCCAATTACGCGCATATTGATTATAGTTAGCCTAATTAGTCGTAATTTGCACTAACATAACCCAATTAAGCCTAATTAGGACTAATCAATACTACTCGGCACAATTAAACCCTAATTAGGACTAAATAACCGTAATATGGCGAGGACGAAGATCGGCGTTCTTGTGAAGGGCCGATTCTTCGAGCCACGCCTGTACTGGAAGGACTGGGATGCCGCTGCGAGGGAGGCCCTATGGGAGGAGTGGCTGGTACGGTGAAGTATTTTTTTCAGCGTTAGTAAATGTTAAATTACAGTTTGTTTTATGTTGTTAATTTGTGTTATTGAATGCCTTACAGGAGGGGTTCACGTTTGACACGCCTCAGCAGCAGGTACTGGGGCAGCAGGCTTTCTTTGCCTACATCGGCAAGAATTACCGCCGATGGCTCCACGATGCACGGGACCGGGCGAAGAAGGCGCTGCCCCGGGTGCCCCGATGACGGACATGGCGAGATATCCCCCACATTGGATATCTCACCGTGTATGGGGGGAGATGATAGATCGGTGGGCTGCGGATCCAGGTTGGGACGCCAAGAGTAAGAGCGGGACTGAGAACAGACAGAACAAAGATCCGACGCACACGGGGGGGTCGGTGCCACACGACATCGTCCGACACAAGAACGCGGTCGAGCACCCGGATCTGGAGGACGATGAGGTCGTAGCTCTGACGTATAATCAGACGCACGTGCGGAAGAAGGACAAGGACGAGACGCACCGGGCGGGCGACTATATTTCAGATATTGCCCGGCGGATCGATGTGAGTCAATTTATTTAAGTTAATGTTTTTTCTTTCTATCCTCAATGTCTGTTTCGTTAATTAATGCCCTAACATATCGTTAAACCACTATTTTTGCAGGCCTCGTATGAACAGCTAAGGGGGTCCGAGCAGCAGTCCGGACAGCCATCAGCGTCCACTAGTACGGCTGCGAGTACTGGGGGGTTGAAGCGATGGCTGGATACGCCGGAGGTCGTGAATCGGCCGAAAGGCCGCATACGCGGCCTGCCTAGCACGACTGCTCGTGCCGTGATAGGAGCGTCCTCACCCCCTGCTGCCCCTCCACAGACACCGGCTCCTCGGCCTCAGTTGGACGACGAGGAGATCCAGCGCATTGCTACAGTGGTGTGCCGGATGATCAGGGAGCAGGGCACTGTTGGACAGGCCGCCCCGGCCCCGGATCAGCAGGATCCAGATCCGGGACTCGGGAACCCCTGATGAGCCCCTTCCCGTGCCCGTTCCTAGCTTCCCCCCCCCCCCGTGCCCGGCTTGTACTCTTCTCCCCTCTCCTAACCGGCTATATCCGGTTCCCGGCTTGTACATATATGAATTTTTTTTATTATAAATATTTTTTATAATTGATTATATATATTTCTTTCTGTATTGATTATTGCGCGTTGTTGTTGAGATTTGAAAATTGTATTACAGGTCTGGGTAATTGAAAAATAAAAAAAAAATTTCAAAAAAAAATTGACTTTTGGCGACGGAATAATTATTTAGAGACGGAATATTCCGTCGCGAATTATATTTTTTAGCGACGGAATATTCCGTCTCGAAAAAATAAATCCGTCGCTAAACAATATAATTCGCGACGGAATATCCGTCGCTAATTAAAAATAAATCCGTCGAAAAAATGACATATTTAGCGACGGATTTAAAACATTCCGTCGCTAAACTATTAGTGACGGGCTTTTATACGAGGGATTTTTAGCGACGGTGAATCCGTCGCTAATTCTTTTAGCGATGAATTTTGGGCTTTTAGCGACGGATTTCCCCGTCGCAAAAACCCTGTTTTCTTGTAGTGATTACTTTGTTAAACTTGCCCTTAAATAAATTCAATCACTTGATTTATGTTAGAATTAATGGATATGTGTGTATGTGCGCGCGCGCGCGTGCGCCATGTCACAATTTATGTTACATATATGTTTCTGACGAGCTCACGTGGATTAGAACGTGGGGTAGCTCAACGAGGTGAGTTAGAGATCATAATTTTAATTTCTGAACTTTGTCTCAGGTGTCAATAATGGCACATATGACACATATGACACGTTTCTGAATGACTCTAGATTTTGTCTTTGTTGTAATTGAGTATTTGGATTTTGATAACTGATTTACTTGAAAATGTTTTGACCTTATATGAAGTATTATTGAATTTATTAGAGTCTTTTTGAATTATTGTATATTGTTATGTGAACTATTTGAATTGTTCTCAACTCAATTGCATATCTTTTTAAGCGCATTAGAGCCTTCTAACTACAAATGCAATTAACTATGATAATTCATAGTTAATCCGTTACTTTGACATTATATTGTCTATTGGTAAAAGCTATTGATTTTGTTGCTAATCTAATTTTTGAATTTAAAGTTAGTGTATTGGGTTGGGTATTCTCCATGCAACGTGATGTCTTATTTTATGAACTTAAAGTAATGGTTTTGATATAACGTGCTTTGTACTGTACAGGAGTCCATGCATTTAATTATCTTTAGTGGACTTTATGCACTATTTTCGTTTTATCAGTAAGTGTTCAAAGTTGTGCAAATGATTATAAGCATGGCTAAGTAAGAAATTATCTGGTGAAGGGTTTTTTAATAGTTCTTGTTGGATGGATTGTAAGAGATGGCTAAAGTGGCCTTTGTTATATCTTGAAACATTTTATTGATACGAATGTTTGTTGTTAAGGAATATGAAAGTAATGCTAGATTGAAAGTTTTATGGTGTATAGAATATTTTGTTCTACCTTTACATGTATTTATGGTATTTGAATGATTAAGATTTTGCAAGTAGCTCGTCTTGATCTTAACCAAACTTAGGGTCATTATAGCGCCTTTAGATCATGGGGCAATCCAAGACTGCAATAGGCTCGGATAGGAGCTGATGTTCCTGTCCATTCCTTGGGAAGACCAATAGATGATGTGGTTGTATATTCGATTTTGCGCTAAATAGTGAAACCTGGAATACAGGATGAACCTTAGTTTCTAGAGACAATTTGAGGTGTCCCATGTGCCTTGCGCCTGGCTTGTGATGTTAAGTTCTGAATGGGATGGAAGGTTGACATACCTTTTTAAGAGGCAAATGTGGAACTAGTCCAAACAAGTGTTAATTGGCTAAAATTATCCTAGCATAAGCTACATTTGCTAATTAGCACCCTAACAAGCCAAAATAATTATTTTAACCTATGGCACGTCTTGCAACGTTCGTGCTCTGCTTTGCTTACTGAGAAACATGCATTCCTAGGGCAATTCGGTCATATTGCAAGAGATGTTTTGGGAGGGAAAATTGGTGGTCATTGTGCACAAGGGAGTCAATAAGTCAGAAATTGGGTATCATTCTAACCATAAACGATCATGGGGAGGATTTTGCCCACACGGTGTGTACTGCACATCGAACCAACCGTGCGAAGGGTTCTGTCGATCTAGAATTGCAACTGCGTGGGTTTCCTCTCTAATTGTGACGTAGGTATTCGTGTGGTGTTTACGCTGATGAAGGGGGTCTTGAGGGATGGCCACGGCTTCTCAGAATATGGTAGTTTTAACTTTCTTTAATCCTATATCTACCTAAAATATTAATGTTTAGAGTTTAATTTTTGGATATCACTGTGTTGGAATCTTCAAATTAAAAGTTTATAAATTGCAGATTTGTTAGCATTTGCTTTTTTCGTTTTAAAGCTACTTTGCTTGAATAGTGAAGGTAAACGTTGTCTTACATATTTTAGGTCATTAAAGTAGTGTAATATTTACCCTTGAGCTACTCTCGATGTTTGAATCATTCTTAGTTTTGTATGAGTTTTCAATCTTTGTTCATTTTAAGGAACTCCTTGGTGAAGAAGACGATTGATCATCATTGATAATGCTTTAAAAGTAATGCACTTCTTCTTCTTCTTTGGACATTTTTGCCCTAATGATACTAGTTGCATCTCATAGGTCATTTGAGAGCAAATCAATTCATCTAACGAGAAGGTTTTAGATTCATTGATTTTTGCATTACATTCTTTTGGTATTTTTTCAATTACCTTTCTCACAAGATCACCGGTAGATAATTTTTTTTTTCCAATTGTTTCAAAGTATTAATAATTTGACCTAGCATTATATGCCATTGGCTCAGCGTCAATCCTTTACACAAGCTAGTCAAGCAAAATTTGCATCGGTTTGCCCTTGAATGCCAGACACTAATCGAGGAAGAGGTAGAAAAGATCTTCTTAGCTGATTTTGTGTAGAAGATGGAATACCGAGAGTGGGCCAACGTCGTCACAGTCCCAAAACCCCATAATAAGTGGCTTATTTGTATCGACTTCACTGATCTCAACAAAGCATGCCCAAACGATAGCCATCCTTTCTCTTGCATCAACATCTGACAGCTCTACTTTTGGTCATGAATTATTAAGATTTATGGATGCCTTCTCGAGTTATAATGAGATCTAGATGCAAGATGAGGACATCTCAATGACGACCTTTATCATCGAAGGACTTTACTCTTACAAGGTCATGTTGTTCGTGTTAAGCCATATAGTTTCTTAGTCTGCTCAGCCATCCAAGCAACCTATTGATCTACTCGGCCAACTGGGCAGACTTTCGACTTCTTGGTTTGCTTGGCTCGCTGAACATAACAGATGGTACTGTTAAGTATTGCCTCCTTGCTTGCTCGGCCACGTGTCGCTTTGAAGGTCAGGTGGTTGACCAGTCAACCGCTGTGTATGGATATACTTTGTATTGTATGTTGCTAGCTTTATTTTCGTTTTCGTCTCGACTGGCCACCAAGGTAAAAGTGGAATTAAAGTTAAGTACCTCATAAAAATACTCCATAATTCTTAATCCTGTGAACAAGGGAGTACGAGGCGAAAAGGATAAAATTATGCTATCAATTACACATTCCATGTGTCCTCCGTAATAGTCAAATAGAACTAGCGGTATAAAACTTCTTTTATAAAGATATAGAGATTAACAAGGACTTAGGTCTAACCCTAATGGGTAAGGATCGGATATAGAATTCCTATATGGTAACTACCATTGAGGTAGTCTAATCATATCATGAGAAGGTAACCTCCTGGCTCTCCTTCTATAAAGGCTGCCTCTAAGTCGTGTAGAGCAAAGCTCTGATACTCTAGACAAACTTCTCTATGCTCTTCGGTTTTCCCCCTTTCCCCCATATACAAAAGTTGAGTTAGGCATTGGAGACAATCTGTTGACACCCTTCTGGCATGCTTATCTCTTGGCGTGCTAAAAGGTCCATGATATTTTTTCCGCAATATTTAGCATGCTTGAAGAAAATATATTCATTACGAGCTACTTTATGGTATTATGTCACAACTCATTTTTCCTTGTTTCCTGAAATTGAATCCACAAGAATGACGTGTAAAAAACTTCGCTAGTCAATGCATATATCTCGAACAAAGTTTTTATTTCATGGGTCCTTCAACCATTTTTTTCTCGTTTGCAGGAGTACGGATTGAACTGGTCTGCAATGTAGCTCAGGCTAAGGAAATTTAATGTAGTACATTTCCATGAGAGTAGAATGTATTTGAAATTTGGAATTATGACAAGAGCCAAAGCAAATTACACTTAGTGAGCCTCACTGTGAAACCTGTTGGATAGTTGTTGGTCATTTTTGTCTGGGACTCAACTGTCAAAGACAAGCATGAGATGAAAGGTGAGAATGCATCTCGTATTCACACAAGTAGGGTGGCAATTAAAAAGTCATTTACCCGCTCAAATCTTCTGACTTAAAACTCACCCAAATCACTTTATAATTGAGTCTTAAGTGGGTCACTTATTTTACAACTCAATTACCTGCAAGTTTAAGTGAGTTATAAATGGGTGCCCATTGAACCGCATGCATAAGGTAAAATTTTGAAAGAGTAAAATCTACTCTCTCTCTCTCTCTCCCCCCCCCCCCCCCCCCCCACACTCCCCTTCACACACACACACACATTTGGGTTGCCATAGGCGTGAAAATTTTGGGTTTCTCCAAACCAAATCATGCGTAGTCTTTTGCTTCTAATAATTTTGCAATTGATCAATTACTCGGCCATTGCGCCGAAACAACTCCAAAATACACAGCGTCAAAATCCAGATGAACCCAACATCCACCAGCATCCCCACAAACCAAACACAGACCCCAAAGCACTTCAAATCAAGCCTAATCGAGAACACAAGGAACAAGTTGAGAGGTAGTGAGAAATCAACGGTCGAAATCAACCCAAGATGGTGTGATTGTGCTTAAAGACGAAGCCCTCGATTGCTTTTGTTCATCTCTGTTCTATCTCTCCTTTCTTTCAACAACTTTGGTCGAGAATGTTGGATAACGGTAGTACCACAAAAGTTATCAAGTAATTATGATGGGGATGTCTTTGAGGGCTTGGTCTATTTTTTGTATTCTTCAATTTTTGGGATGGATTACATGCATGGTGGTAATTGTGGCATGAAAGTGGTGGTTGTAGGTATGGCGGCATCTTGGTATGGCGACGTTGGCTATGGGTGGGGCGGAATAGGTGGATGAAGATGAAGAGAAGGAATAAGTTAAAATGTATATTACGTTCTTGTAACAAAAATATTAATGGGTCACTATTTTTTAAATGAATGAAACTAAACCATTTAATGACTTATCCAATTAGCCCGTAAATTAAATGGGTTTAAATGGATTAGCCACCCATTTTATACAAAGCCATTTGACCGAAACTCAACCCCAACCCACCAATCCATTTTGCTAGGCCTACACACAAGCCAACTTGGTAAATATTCCTGCAGTAGCTAGTCATGTGTGGGTAAGAGTTACACACTATAAATTTGGCAACTACTCACATACTCTCTCTCCTGTAAGAGAATGAGTTTGCTGAAGTATGTTTTAGACACCAAAGACCAACAATGAGAAGCATTTAGCAATTTAGAACTAAATGCAGTGATACACCTTAAGTTAGCTACTGAGAGCTAAAAAGAGTGTCAAGCTTTTAGAACTTTTGATTATAACTTAAATGCTAAATAGCACTAGTGACTGTGAAAACCCACGGTGCCTTTTTTCTCTTTCACCAAGAGAATAATTATGAGGTGAGTTTGGGTGTATTTAGCAATTGGGTTTGGATGACTTGAGTGAAAGTTCTCTTTCTTTTATAGAGCAAAATTCCGATGTCTTCCGTGTGATGTAGGCACATGGCCAAACCAGGTTAAAGATCTGGGTCTATATTTTTGTGTGTGATAGTTTTTATTTTTATTTTTTTGTTGTGCTAGCTGTACTTGTTTTAAGTGCCTAAATCTCAAAAATAGTTACTCTTGGCATATATGTATTCTAAGAGCGCCTTCCAAGGACTCCGACAAAGGGCATTCTTAAATGTAACTGCAACAATTTGCCATCAGGATCCAAGCTGCCTATACGATACTTCGAATAAAACTGCGGGAGTAGTCATCCCATCAACCCTGCTGTGCCACAGTGGAAAATCATTTGGTTTCCTGCGTACATTCCAAAGTGTACCTTCATACTATGGTTGCTCTGCAAGATCAGACTAAGGACTAAAGACAAACTCAAGTCCTGGAATGTGGTGGCTGATGACCAGTGCAGTTTATGTTCTCAAAATCTGGAAGCCATTGATCATCTCTTTATGGACTGTCCTCGTGTTCAAGAAATTTGGACTCAAGTCCTCACTAAACTACAAATTCATCAAGCTTTCGGCTCAATTGCTCCATTGTGCTTCCAAGATCTTCTGAGGTAAAAGTTTCAGAGTTGTTTTGTGCAAGTTAGCTCCTGCCGTAACAATTTATGGTGTTTGGGAGGAGAGAAATCAGGGAATTTTCACTGGAGTCGAACAAGGGAGCTCTGAACTTTATCGCCGAAATTCAGAAGTGGATCCTATAACAAGTAGCCTATTGTAATTTATTTGGCTAGTAAGGAAATGTATATCATGTGGTTCCAACAAATATGCCGGTGAAAACGAGCAGTCTTCGGTTTTTCACTACGCCGCTTGTTTAGTGTCCTAGAGTGGAACCTAAGGAACCACTCTCCCGTCCAGAAGCGTAGGAAATGAAGGAGGAAATTGCTGCAGATGCAGTCTCAGTTCTTTCAATTCTTCTATCCACAAACTGTAGCTTGAATTTCTTGCCAAGACGTCTATTGACACTTCTTTCTTCTCAACCATTCTCCTTGCATACTGCTCAAACTTATCAATATTCTCCCACAGCATACAGAGCTTTCTCGTGTCACCCTCAGTCCTTACAATCTCTAGCCAATCCCTTGCTTCCTCTAACCTAGCCCAAAAACATGAATCTTGCGTAAGACTTGCGAACGTGCTCCTCTTATTACTTTCTTCATCACCAACCTTCTTAGCTCCCCACCATTTATCAAAAATTTCGTACCTTTTCTCCCTTCCATGCTTAATGTAATGGCCCCTCACCCGGTGCATTCCACTTCTGTAATATTCTGCTATGTCCAATGGCTCAACAAGGAGTTTATAGAACTGGGAAGCATTCACGTATTTCGCTCGCTTATGGAAGTCATGGGACAGTTGATTGGTCTCCAACATTCCTATTAGATCATCCCAAAACTGGGCAAGCTTTATGCGGTTCATGTTTATTTTGAAGTCTCTTTTTGAGGCACCCCTTTGCTTGAAAGAATCGTAATACCCCATTTGATCATCAGACTCATCGCAGGATGCTTTGTACCACTCAATTTGAGCTCTCAGTGGTGTGATCTTTGATAAAGCAATAGCAACACCAGCGCTGTTAAGGTTAGGCGTACGACCCATCCGCTTTGCCATCTTTAAGCAATCTTTGACAAGTCCAGAAACCTGTTCCCGTAAGAAGCAAAAGGAACGAGAGTTTTAAATGTTAATAACTATGTCAAACAAGTAAGTAGGACGGAAATATAAATTTGTGGCTGCTATAGACTGGTCGGGTTATCAAGGACTGTGCATTTAGATGTTGTACATCATGCATTATGGTGGTCCACTTTGTAAATGCATGACGTACTACATTTTGACTCACAGCCACTCCTAACCCGTAGCAGCGGTAGGTTTGCTTTTCTGAAATTGAAAGAGGGAGACCTTGTGAATTACATGACTAGGTATTTCTGAGGACTGCAATGCCAATTCCACCCCTGCTTCGTAGCTTGATTCGGGTAGATCCCCTTCCACGAAGCCTCTAGTACTCAAAAATTGCAACGAAACTTTCCCAACGTAATCTCCATAGTTGAAATGATCTATAATGCTAGAACTAGCCGAACCCGAGAAAAACATCACATGTAGCAATTTGACTATAGCCATCTCATTGTCCACACAAACTGCTCCCTCATTGGTACAAAACATAAAGTTTCCAAACGGGCAGAATAGAGGTCTTACCGCCCCTTCTTCTCTTGTTGATGCTTCAACATAGGCCAAAACAAATCGAAACAGCTCGGATGTTTGATGTTCATGCAGTTGCACGGTGGGCTCAATCAAGTAAGGAGAAGGCATGCATAGGTGCCAGAGTTGTAGGAGGAAATGTAGGTGAGGAGTTAGGGGTGCAAATAGTAGTCTAGGCACGATATCGTGTCTCGCAACAACGTGCCAAAAGTTTCCACCCCATCTTTCTTGGAGGATGGCTCGAGAGAGAGATTTATTTCCGAGCAAAGGCGAGCCGAAGGTTATACAAATCACCGAAGGGGAAGAGGAAATGGATTGGAAGCGTGTGAGGAACCAAAGTGCTGAAAGAGAAGCAATGGGTGCACCGATTGAATGGCCAGTGAATACCACTGATTTGCTTCTCTTCATTATTTCAAAAATCTGCATGCAAGTCACAGACTAAATAAGGAACTTATTCAGGCAACAACATAGAGAGCCCCAAACATTTAAACACATTAAGGATGCATTCCTATAAAACGTAATCACTTCATATGGGCTCGCCAAGTTCTTCGCCTGTCAATTACAAATGAAATGTGGGTTCCATTTGGCTTCTTAAAAGCTTCGAAAAAGACAAAAAGATTACCCAGGAAACAAGAATGTAATCAAAAGAACAAATGTTGAAGTTTACTTCCCAAAGCAGATCATATATGATTATTCAGAAGATAGATGGATGCAACAATTTGAAATTGAAAAGCACTCAAATTGTTTGTGAGAGTTGTCTACAGAAATGCTGTTGAACTTGGCAATAAAGAGAAGAATTGACAGTTGACAGAATGTATCTGTTCAATGGGATGGAAGCACACAACACCTAACAGAGAGGTGACTAACAAAGTTGGGATTTAGGAAATCAACTTCCACTACATTCCAAACATCTGTCGGTACAGACTCTCGCACTAATAAAGTTAAGTGTTCATTGTCATTGTCACATCATTAGAACGTAGGTTCAACGTTTCGATGTAACTAATGGCGAGAGTTGCACTCTACGTCTTAAGACCATAATTGTCACCGATTACTCACTACAAGCTAACGGCACCGATGTAACTAATGGCGAGAGAATGCACGCTATGTCTTAAGACCATAATCGTCACCGAAGTAACTAATGGCGAGAGAATGCAAAAAAAAAATTATTCTTTCGGACGAAAGCAGACTACTTATAATATACCAAAGGCTGCCTATGAACATGTCTAGTCAGTTGTTAACTATTAGACGCCTAACAGTCACCATTAAAACCATCATCTTAATAGACACCATATTGAAGGCTTTAGCAGTAGAGAAAGAAAAAAGGTATGAATTAAAGCTCATAGAAAAGTGAACAATAAGAGGGACCAAGTCTAATTAAACTTATCAGTGTTGGTATTAGAGTGCTAACATCGACAAGAGCCTATAATCTCCGTTGTAATCTACAAGTTTATTTATCTGTAAGTTATGAGATGCACATCAGCTTCATGCATAAAACAGATGCATCCGACAGAGAGTACATCAAATGAAGGAACTAACCTGGGTTTGGAAGCTTGCCGTGTGAAAAGCAGACAGAAACATATGTAAGAACCCAGCATGGACCATGACAGGCTCTTCTTCCTCGCCTTGCCGACGCCACGCCGAAAAAAGGCCACTGTCAGAGGTATCCAGTGGCACCAAATTCCGGCAACCGGGGTCCCATCCGGTAAAGGCCTGGACACCAGAAAATGCAACGTAACAGACGTCTTCGACCTGATTTGCGACGAACCCCTGCGGCGCGGTGGCATTGGCGCGGCTGCAGAGCTTCCACGAGTCCGAAAGCAGCGGCGTCGAGGCCAGAAACGCTGCCAGCATCTCGCTGGTCTCAAACCTGTATCAACATTATATGGTTTGTCACAGTCTGTAGCCGTGACTGAGGACTACCTTACGAAATTTCTAAGTCAAAAGTTTGTGTTTAGGTCCAGCTTTTACTTACGTTGAAGCTTCGGCTTCCATTGATCTTTCCTTCCTTCTTTCTTTCTTCTTCCAGGAGGCTGCTTCGTTCCTTCCCCCTTTTAGTGGGAGAATTTGGGAAGATTCTTGTGCATTGAATGTGTAAGGGAATGTGATCCGTGGGGTTCCTGTACGTGCCATTATCTTTGCAATGACTTGTTTACTTTGAAAACTTCAAACTTGTCACTTGTCGTCAGGTGAAGTCCATTTCCTTGTTTACCAAGTTGGACTTTGAATTGCCGCGATGAGGGGGAGAGAGACAAGTTCCACTACGTGTTTCACATCAACAATTTTGTTGATATCCTTACTGTTAGGTGTTGTTTCCTAATTGACAAATAATAAAAAGTCGCTTATCAAAGCAACTCATGGTCTATATCTAAACCTCAAAGGTGCCCCTTTATGATTTTAGGGTATATATTTGTTATTCTTTTTGTGGTTTGTAAGGGGATCCGGTAGAATTCAAAGATCGTAGCGACACAAATGTGTTGTTAATTATCGTTAGTTGTATCTATTATAAGATTGTTAGTTACAATAATGTTGCCACTGATTTATGGTTAAGTAGAGTTTACCAAAGTCGCTGATAGTTTTTTAAGCTATCTTTCTTCGCTAAACTTTATTATATTTTTTATCACTTTCTCTTGTTGCCAAAAGACGTACTACCCACAAACACTCTCTCTCTAGGTGGAGATTTGTTGTTTTTTTTTTTGGATTTATGAGGGGCTTTGGAAAGAAATATCGTGTATAATTTTTCTTTAAACTCTACCTCTAAATTCATTATAGCTATAACACTTTTTTTTTTGTTGCTAAAAGATGACAGATTGTTTTTTTTTTTTTTAAAATGTAGAGATTTGTTAATTCTTTGGGTTTCCAAGGGGCTATGGAAATAAGGGTCTTAACGACATGAAAGTGTCCCTAGACATTGTTAGTTGCATTGATTGTAATATTACTATAAATGCAGGTACTGATTACTATATTGTAGACAAATTATCATGAAACGGTCAGAGGAATTTTCATTATTAAGACTAGAAAGGCAAATTTAGAACTATATAATTGAAATAGTGAAAATTTAGAAACATCTTCATTATAAGCAAACTGGAATACATCGATACATCAAGCATAAACTTTGCCAAGTATAGGTACAAATACAAACTGCATTAATAATAAGCAGATGAACTAAAAAAAAGGAAGTGAATAGCAGCAGAAGGTTACATGCAGCGAGATTCTGCATAGCATTTTGCTTGGAAGTTATCAACAAAACCTCGAAGGCAGATATGAGCATATAGCAACCCCTTCCAGCGAAACACGATCGTAGAAACACCTGCAGCGCAAAAAGGACCAAGTTTGTAAAAGCAGGTACAACATGCAAAGCAATAAGGGAAAAACACACCCAAAAAAAAAAAGCTTAACCATACTTCTTATATTGGAGGGTATAGTGTTCATTTAGCACAGCTCTTACCACCTGCTCCAATATGGTTCTAAATAAGTGATCCGGATACACAATACTTGGTTGGTAAACTTGTGGCAAATTTGTGTCGCAAGAAAAAGAAATACACATGTAAGGCGCTCCACTCCTTTTGCGGATATCCATGTTGGCTGAAATCAAAACTTGAAAAGAATATAAAAAAAATCAAGTTTGCTGATCAGTAGGAAATTACTAGCAAATTTGCGTTCTCAAACACACACACATCCTGTAGCGCACACACACGACCCCCCCCCCCCCCCCCCCAAAGCAAACAGAACCACATACATACCCTGTCAACCGTGCGCGCACATACACAGTCACATAATCACATGTAGATACACATTGTCACACAAACACTGACACAAAAACACACACGTCGTGTCACAGATAACAAACCCCCCCCCACCCCCCGGCGTTTACATAGATAGACACGCATTGACCGCGCTTCACAACCTCACGAGGTTGTGTAGTGTGTCGGAGTGCCAGGCCCTCATAAGATAATGTGTCAAACACAATTCTCAAATGATTCAAATGGTATGGTGCTTAGGGTAATGTGCTTAATCTGATTTCTTCGAACAATCAACGAGGACTTGAGAATAACCTTATTATTATTATTTTTGCCCCTAGCTCCAAGACTTTCAGTGCTTTTCTAATCTACTCTTGCTCCTAATCAGGCCAATCATAAACAATTTAATGAACAAAGACAATTACCTTCATAGATTTTGTAGTTGAGTGATACAATCGAGATGAAAACACTGTTGAAAGAACAAAGCACCTTGTTCAAAGAGTGATTACAGTTTTGGGCTGCCTGTTTGTGACATGTAGTTGGCCTAATCTTCTACTCTACCCTACAATAAACCTGTTTACATAAGATAAACGAATATGTGATCTATGTGATAGATGTGTTTGGTGATGTTGGGAGGAATAATTCAGACAACATTAATGGCTTTTATATCCGAGATATACATAATCATGTAGCCTCTGGTCGATCCAATCCAGAGCTGCCATGTGTATTTGGGCAGGCCGACTTTGTTCTTAAGTACACACCAAGCCTCTAGGGCGGCCCAACTTGAAGTTGCCACGTGAACAAGCGTGCATGTTTATCATTATCCTCATGCTAAGGCCCTTTGAGTGAATCGATGTTGCTACGTGTTGGAGTTAGATGAGACATGATTTTAATTTCCTTGTTAAGCTTTTGTCCAACTCTTGACACATTTTTTACAACTCTTTTCTGATTGACGTGTAGTATTGAACCTTATTTGTGCTCAAAACTTGTCATGGTTCATTTAGTCATTGTTATCCTTAAATTGACGGATTGTTTTGACTCCCACAAACTTGCCCTATGGCATTTAGAGCATACCGGCCTTGAGTGAAGGCTTGTCTCCGGGCTGATTCTTCATCATTGATGACGGGGCTTGCTTGATGTCCTTTAAACTTATCGGCCTTTTAGAGCTGATACATTGCAGTTTTTCTTGGTATAAACACACAAACGCCTCTCCCACCCACCCACAACCACCATCACACAAATAGTTGCATCCTTATGAGGAAAAAAGTCAAAAATTTCATGGACTTATAATTAGCTATTGATAGTATATCGACAGAAGTAAAAGAAATAAGAAAATAGCAAAACAGCTATTTAAAGCCAATAATGTGCTAGAAAGAAGACATTGTAACGAAATGCTCACTCCACCCCAAAATAATTAATCAGTTTTCTTTTTTGGGTTGTCCTAAAATAATAGATTACATTTAAATCAGGAAAGGTTCTGCAGGTAATTTTTTCATATTTATATTTTCTTCACTTTTTCTATTCTATTTATTTATCTACATTTAGTTTTTTGCCAACCCTTTTTCTCTTTCTTGGCCCACTACCTTCGACCTTTTTCTCTCTATATTAATCTTCCACCAACAATTTTCTCTCTTCTGATTCTGACCCACTTTTTTCCCCTTCCCCACCCCATTTCTTTCTCTCTAGGGGTACAATGATACAATATATGACTTGTATCCTTAAATTTCAGCTTAAATCTTAATAGTTCTCAAAATCAAATTTAATCTACTTTAAGCAGAATTAGTTTATTACTTCGCAAAATAGTTGCAACTAGTTTAAATCTATAAAGGTGTTTAGATAAAAAGTGCTTAAATCAGTTTAGCTATGGTAAAATGACCTTAGAGAATACTTAGTAAATAATTTTTTAATATCAATTTAGTGAAGTAATGATAACATAACTTTCATTTGTGAATAACTAATATACACATAAATATGGAAAAAGAACTTTTCACCCAACTACCAAAGTTGTTACTTCTCATTTTAAATTTTGAAACACCTGTAACCTTAAATTAGTGCTTAGTACAATTACTTCCCCTAATTAGTTAAAAGAGTATGAGATGTCCATTTGTGAGAAATGTAGAGATAGTTGGGTAAATATAAAGGTCAAACTTATTTATTAAAAAAGTGATTATTTCATAATTAGAATTATGAATTAAATCAGTTCTTAGCTTTTTGAATTTGATTAAAGCTCAGAATCTTTTTTGCCAAACTCCTAAATGTCTGATTTAATCTAAATTGAATCAGGTTTGACCATTCCAAAATCAATCCCTAACGTCCTCTTAGTGTTCTAAGATTGCAATCGAAGTAGCTGAGACTTTAGGTGTTCGGATTAAGAAGCAATAGGAGAGAATCCGGGGTGTCGAAAGGTGTGATGAGAAGTTTCAGTGAAGGAAGAAGACCAATTATCGAGAAAAATCCATCATCCATCATAATCCTTATATGTCTCTGTCCTAAGAAAGCATCATAGGCACGTAGTATGATGGGTTCTCCATCGAGAATTTTAGTACATGGATTTTATTTTAAAGCAAAAACAAATGTAAAAACAGAGATATGTGTGCTTGTCGAAGTGGTCGCATAGTAGAAATGCTGTAAAAAGCACATGGTAGCCACATATATGACCATGGGTTACGAAAATAGAGATATGATCATATAGCAAAAATGTATAACATGTGGTAGCCATGTATTTGGCTATGGATTTTATTTAAGCTATTAAATAAACGCAACATAGGGATGTCTGTATGGGTGGGTTTGTGAAAAATATACCGCACTTTTTAAGCTATTCTTCATCCAAGACAAAAAAGTGATCTAGGGGTGAGGGGTGCAGCTGGGCTTCTAATTAAATTAAATTGGTTCGCTTCTTCGGGGTGAAAGAGACTTTCTTTAAAGGACAGAGACGGGGGCAAAAAGTAGCTGCATAGGAAAGGGTGAACCTTCGATACGTGAAGGAGTTGAGATGCTAATAGTTTCTTCTGTTGCTAAAAGACATCTCGTTATTTTTTTAAGATGGAGATTTCTTATTTATTTTGGGTTTATAAATGGTTTGGGGAGAGCGAGATCGATGATAGGTTTTTTTTTGTTAGCTAACTGCTATCTATCAAATTTAACTATTGATAACGATAATAGATTTGGCATGAAAAAATTAATTGAGAAATTAAAAAGACAAATACTAGAGAAATGATGTTTTCTTCTCCACACAAATACTAGATTACCAAGAAAGGAATCAAAACTAAATAAAGAGTTCTAAGAATTATCTGGCAAGAAGATGAGAATAAGAGGAAGATCTGTAGATTGAAAACTCAAATGATTCTAACAAGAACCGTACTTTGACTGTTACTTTAGTCAAGGGCTTTGGGCTCTAATCCAAAATCATAGGCAAAACCAAAGCTCTAATTGAAAACAAAATAAAGCAGATGGGAATTGTATAAACCTTCAGAGGGTGGTTGCTGGTACAACATTGACGGGTGGGTGGTTAGTGACGCAGTAAGGAGGATTTGGTTGCCACCACAATTACAAAAATCTCGCTGCTGCTCTTTCCCCCTCCGACTGAGAGCCCTCCCCTTTCTTTTAAGAACGTCCTTTTGTTTTGCTTTTTTATTTATTTATGGTTTGTCATACTTGGTTTTATTTTTGAATAGTTAGGAAAAGAATTTTCTGTTATTAAAAATTAAGTAAACAGATTCAGCGATAGAAGTAATCCTCTAGTTAGAAGCCGGCAGTAAACTTCCATTGCTAAAGAGTTTTAGACAGAGCAGTCGATTGATTCTTTTTTATTGAAGTCCATTTTTCTCCTCAACTTTTTATGGAGCCAAAATAGCAATGGCACCTAATTCTACTGCTCAATTCCATCGATATAAGGGTGTTTGCTGAATTCCGAGGCATTTTCCTATTAGTGGTGGTTTGCAACATGTTCATACCATGAAAATTTGCAACTTATTGGCCTAGGTGAGGTCGACACATTTACAAAGCAATAGAGATGTCAAACGGGCCGGGCGGCCCGCGGCCCAGCCCGGCCCAGCCTGAAAAAAGCCCGGGCTGGCCCAGGCCAAAAAATTCTGGTGAAAGCCCGGTTCCGACCCGGTTCTGGCCCGGCCCTGGCCTCGTTCCGGCCCAGTTCCGGCCCCACCTGTTTGAATTTTTTTGTTTTTCCCCCCCTTTCTCTCCCCCTTTTCCTCCAACGGATATATTCTCCCAAAATTTCACTTTTACCCCCCTAACAGCAATATAACGGCTAGTTATGTGTTCAAATTTTATTAATAAAGATCACCAAGAAGAGTAAGAAAAGATTTAACATATAGCAAAAAATAAAATGAGAGACAAATAAATATATCTATACATACATACATATATATATATGAATATTACATATAATGAAATAAAATGATAAAAATTAGATTTGTCAAAATTTAAAAATTGGACATGCCTAAAGATGAAATTTAAAATTGAATAACAAGAAAATTTAAAAAAAAATTAAAAAAAAAGGACCCGGGCCGGCCCAAGCCCGGCCCTAGAAATTGGGCCTAGGGCCAGGGTCTGGACCTGGCCTAGCATTTCTCCTCAGTCGGCCCGGCCCCGGCCCGGTTTCGCTTCAAGCCCGATGGGCCCGGGCCGGGCGGCCCAAGCCCGGCCCGTTTGACATCTCTACAAAGCAACAAGCAAGTCATGTCATCGATGATGAGGATTCATCCAGGAGACAAGCCTTCAGTCGAGGCAGTTCGTCCTAAACATAATAGTGAAGCGAGTTGGTGACTATCAAATCAAATCATTGAGTTGTACAATGGCTAAACAATGCGTGACGAGTTCTTAGCACAACCAGGGCACGTGGCTCCTTCACATAGGCCAACATTTTTTACTATGCTACGTGTCGATCAGAGAGGAGTTGTAAAAAACTAGTCAAGGGTTGGATGAAAGCTTAACCAAGAAGGTAGAATAAGGTCCCATCCAGTTTTAACATGTAGCAATATTGATTCACTCAAGGGGACTTAGCATGAACAAAATGATAAACAGGCACATATTTATTCAAGGGAACTTCAGATTGTATCGCCATGCAGGCTTGGCATGGAAAATAACAAAGCAGGCCTATTCAAATGCACGTGGTAGCTCCAGATTGGAACGATTAGAGGCGAAACGGTTACGGCTCGGAGATAAAAGTCATAACTATTGTCTGAATTACTCCTCCCAGTGGCAACAAAGACATCTATCACATAGATCACATATTCCTTTAGCTTAAGTCAACATGTTTGTCATAGGTTAAGGTAAAACATCATACCAGCTGCCAGTCCTATCCAGGCAGCCCAAAAGTGTAATCACTCTTTGAACAAGGTGCTTTGTACTTTCAGAAGTACTATGTGTAGTGATGTGTCTCGAAAAAATCTCGCTAATGATTTTAGGAATCGCCATCTTTTATAATTAAAACAGAGAAAAACAAGGAAAACCCAAAAAATGACTTTAATGTCCAAAAGACAACTATATCTATCCGAAATAGAAAAATGGGTTTGGGGACTAAGTTTTGCAGCGGTAAGGTGTTAGGAACCCGCTGCACCCTTTCGGTCTTTACTTCATTTCTATTGATTTTTTTGCCTTTAAAACATATAAAATATAAAAATGAATAAAATATTCCTAAATTTATCTTTATATTTTTGGCTTGTACTCGACATCAAGGGTCGAATTGCCTACGTATCCGGTTGGAAAAATCAGAACCAAAACCATGGTAGTTGCATGCTCGACTTGACACGACACGGCAAACTCTAACGCCCTTCATCCTTTTTTTGCCAGTTACTGTGTCTTTAATGACTGCTGGTTATTTCAATTCACTGGGAGGTGCTCATCTCAATCTCGCATAGATTAAAAGAGTCGGTTTTCATCAAAGGAGTGAACTTTAAGAGTCTTTCAATCATAAGTCCTCAACAACATATCAAGTAGGGATGGCAATGGGGTGGGTCGGATGCGGATCTAGTAAATCAGAATCCACCCTGCTAGTTATGAAATGTCACCCCGCCACCGGGTTATGTATGTAGAATACTATAACAGATCCTATGTGAATTTAGGAAACACGTACCCTCCCCGAACTGCCCCGCCCTCGCTATAGCACTCATAAAACCCAAAACTGCCCCGACCTGTTCTGCTTGATTTGGCAAAAAAAAATCACACTCTGAACATGTATTACAAACCCTTTATTACAAAAAATAAACTAGACACACATCGGACTAATGTCCAAAAATCTTTAAAGAATATATTATAACAGAGTTCAAACAAATTGCAACATAGTTCAAATAGATTACGCCACATTAATGTTCAATCACTTGGAAGCAACAAATACGATTATAAAATGCAGTAACTAGCAAATATGAATACAAAAGCAAGCTCGTCCAGCTGATTCGCATTCCAACTCCAAGTACAACTACAGTTACTGTTCACTAAAAAAAAAATTAGAAAGAAAAAAATGACATTGATAATACGAAACCATACCCAATTGATTTGCTATATATGTCTTTGAAGAGATGAATCCTTCAGAGAGGACACAAGAGAAAGACCCCTATCCAAAGGAAATTAAAGAAGTCATTAACGTAAGATCAAATACACGTCCAGCATAGATGAATCAGCTGATTAAATATGTGTCTCTACTCACTACACATGAATATTAATTCTTTTTGCTTTAAGAAACCAATTTGTCATTAGTAGCACTAAAGATTGAGTTAACTTCGATTTTGAACAATAAATCTAGGAAAAAGACTGAATACCAGAGCTTTAACTTCTTGTTTGTATGAAAGAAAAATGCTAATACTAGAAGGGTAAAGGAAGAAACAACCAACAATTGACTGCTTTGAAGCTGAGCCTCTCTTCTTTGTCATAAGTTTTCGATACCTCAACAAATGGATGCTAGAAGTGTACTAGTATCGCCTTCTCCTATCCCTATAAGTCCGAATGCGATATTAAAAGCATAAATTTTAGAGAAAATTTCTAACAATATTCGTGATATATTTAAATCAACACAACACAGAAATCAGAATACATTATAGATTCCTCCTGCAAAGCTAAATTACGAATCGAACACAATAGACTCTGAAGTCCGTACCACATATGTGCACAACTGCACACTCAAAGGGTGGACAAGGTGAATTCATCTTGTAACCTCGGTGAACGATGTAAAGAGCTATCTGCAAATACAATTTATTGGGTATTGTTTTGTACCTAATTCATATCTAATTCAGGGTGGACATGATTTTCCCACTATAGAAGCCACTACAAGAAAAATGAATTTAGTGACAGATATTTCCGTCGCTAAAACCCTAAATCCGTAGCCAAAGACTTTTAGTGACGGACACCCCGTGGCTAAAAGTCCGTTGCCTGTAACCCCGTTGCTAAAAGTAGAGACAAAATTATGTCATCCGTTGGAAAAAATTTACTTTTACAGACGGAATTAATTACTTTTAGCGACGGAAAATTCTGTCGCTAAAAGTATTTTCTATATTTTTTAAAAAAATCTGAATTTCTGGAGAAAAAGTTTTAAAAAACTTTTAGCGACGAAAATTTTGTCGCTAAAAGTCCGTCGAAAAAAGGCTTTGGCGACATTTGTTCAGGCGCTAAAAGTCTATCTCTAAAAACATTTACTAGTCTGGAGGACTTTTAGCGACAGATTTCTGTCGCTAAAAACTTATCTTTAAAAAATTAACTAGTCTGTTGAAAGACTTTTAACGACGGAATTTCGTTGCTAAAAAAGTGAAAAAAGCCTTTTATATTTTATCTTTTATTGTTTGTAAAAACCCAAACCTGTTTCAGATAATTTGACAATAATTTAATTCTTTAAACTAGCATCCATCTTTTACTAAATTTCAAGTAACACAAATAAGATTTATTATCATATATACCACCAACTAACACTCAATACTTTAACTTCTAAAATTACATTTTCACCAAAATATGATATAAAAGCGATCACATCTACAAATTTCAGTAACAAAATTACAAATTTCACTAAAACTAAAAAGAAAATATAAACCAGATGCCCAGCGTACAAGTAAAGAAACCGTAAAACCCATTCAAGTCAGGAACATTTCATTGCAGGTTGCAGTTCCTAAAACTCTTGCATGGTTGAGTGCAATTGCATTTGAGATTATATAAATCTGCAAGCTCAGCAATAGGCAATAGTAGCAGACAACCGTCAACAAGATAAAAATGTTCTTTTCTAGCTTTAGATCTGGCAGGCTTTGCTGGTTTAATCACATGGCTGAGGAGGATCAATACTATGGGAATAATGGTTCCAATGTAATGTACACTCCCGTATGCCGCAAGCGTTTCATGCAAGCTCAACACCTGAGATGGATGAAAAGAAGTACTAGAATTTCACCTTCGCTTTTAGGCTGTGAGACTTATCTTGCACACAGGCAAGCAAGCACACGCAAGCGACCACACATACGAAAGCCCACAGACCCACAAGCATAGAAGCACACACACGTGCGCGCGAGCATACATACACAGAGACTAACCATGAATCCAACGCAGGAGTAGTTCAGAACTAGAAGCATGTAAGCAAAGTTCAAAAACACCAACAGCTTCTTAACCAGAGCCATACTCATCGGTATATAGTTGTTGACAAATGAACGTAATAGGTCGAGCAATCAGAGCAGGGATTTGACAACATATAGAAAATATTAGAAAGTATTAGAATTTTTTTCTTGAATCATCACATTCTTCATTCATAACAATGCAAATTCTCAAATCAAATGATGAAATCCATCTCACTAAAACACTTCCAATTTCAGTGCAAAGTAGATTTAAGTTCCCAGCTATCTGGCAAGCTGTGCAAATTGTGCAATGGGGATACCTCTTTATTAGAAACTATATTATGCAAAAATGTGGTAGAAGTCAACCCGGTGTGTAGTACACTACATTCTTCTCCTCTGTTAACCAAATGACACAGACTAGAGGAGAAGATTAAAATAGGAGAAAGAGGACACAACTTTTGCTGGGTGAAGAACATAGGCATTCTAATTTTCACTTGCTCTTTCTAAATTCTTATGTTGTATTTTGAGTTCCCACTCCATTCCAAAGAAGTAATTCTACCATTCATTCTTGTTATATTACTCCGAGACCTTAGCATATGATTGACTAATGTGCACAAACAATTACTGCATACGTAGGCAGAGCAAAATTTTGTTTTGAACTAAAATAAATTCAGCCCTAATAATTAAAACTTATTTCATTTACACCAATAAATATGAAAAAGGCCCCTTTAGAATTATGTCAATGCTTGTGATATTGAACTCACTCAATAAGCTGCACATACTTTATGGAGGGACCACCTTTGAACAACTGACCATTCTTTTGAGGTTCATTTCCAAGTGATCATCCATATGACAATCTTTTAAGGTTCCTTCCTAGGTGATCATCCAAGTGACAATCACCAAACAACGATCTGCTATAAACTGAAAGACAATAATTCCTTAGTGCTATCAATAATCTCTGATTAGAAGATACATGTTCAGGAACACTAAAAAAATATCAGCAAAACAAACATAAAAAGAGAAAAGGAGCATCTCAACTCTGTACTGCTTCAAGAAACTTTATATCAAATTCAAAACTTATAAGCTCACCTATACTAACATACATTTTTTTTTCATTTAGAGTATAACATTCATCCAGAGTCTAACAAACATGTTTTTTTCATTCCTTAACCTTTTCTCTCAAAGGTTTCGTCCAACTTCTCTTTATACATGCTGTAAGAACATCATTGATGCTCCGTGTACACTATGAATCCCTTGGCAATATAAGCTGATTCACTACTTTTTTCCCACCGGGATTTCTTGTGCATTGTAAGACCAAAATCAGAACCATGAAAAGACGCTAGGTAATGTAATTCGCAAAAGATTGGATAGATAATCTTTGAAAAGAAAATAAAAAATTTCAGTGACTGAAAGAAAGAGAGCAAAATAGTCAAGTACATCAACCAATCGAGAGTGAGACCAAAAGAGAGAGCGACATACCTGGGAGACATACGAGAACGCAGGTCGATACATGAGGTGGAGGAGCTTATGGTAGTGCGTGGTGATTAGCAATTTAAAGGAGATCAGAGAGTGACTCAGGGATTTTGGGTAAGATGGCGGTGCTATGTTGGCGAGCGGTAGAGACGGTGAGGTGGGGGTGCGGCAGCGGGTTGGGTGTGTGGGAGGTTAGTGGTTACGATTTAGGGTTAGAGAGAGAGAGACTGAGAGAGAGAAGAGGGGGAATGGTGTGAGCGGTGGGGAGAAAAGAATGAAGGGGTAGGGTTTTTTAATTTTAAGGACTTTTAGCGACGGATTTTGGTCGTCTCCAAAAATCCGTTGTTAAAGGCCATAAAAAATTTTCAAAAAATTTGACTTTTACTAACAGATTTATTCCGTCGCCAAAAGTCCGTCGATAAAAGTCATTTTCAAAATTTTTTGGCAAAGGAAAAAAAGGAAGAAAATCGAAAATAAAAATTACCGTCGGTAAAAGTCCGTCGCTAAAGATCTTTACCGATGGAAACTCCCTCGAAAAAGGTTTTTTAATGACAGACCTTTACTGACGGTAAATCCGTCGGTAAAAGTGACTTTTAGCGACGGATTCAAATCTATCGCTAAAAGTCCGTCGAAAAAAGTTATTTTTCTTGTAGTGAGCAACTCACTTCTCAGTCTTTGTTTTCGTAGCCAAATTCCAGATAAAACAAATCATCTAAAACATCACTGGTAAAACAAAATCATATCTAACACAAACAACTTCTCTGCTTCGGATGCATACTTAGTTATTTTTGCAAGTCAATATAACTTACAAGAAATAGCAAGTTCATATCACCACCTCCATCAAAGAAATGAAGATTATAGAAAATCAATTGGGTGTAAATAGTATGACGATCCCACCTTAAAAATAAATTAACGCAGTAATGCACTCCAAATTGACATTAAGCATGTGATACGAGTATAGTTAACTTTGGATTCGGGATTTGAATTGGAGAGAATGAGGCACCGACGGCTGGTGGTGGAGCTGTGGAGGTGGTTCTACTAGTCTGAGGTCGTAGGTGGAG
This sequence comes from Escallonia herrerae, assembly GCA_033070095.1. Classification (NCBI taxonomy): domain Eukaryota; kingdom Viridiplantae; phylum Streptophyta; class Magnoliopsida; order Escalloniales; family Escalloniaceae; genus Escallonia; species Escallonia herrerae. The sequence continues at coordinate 67,807 of JAVXUP010002365.1, read as the reverse complement.
TTGCCGGCAGAGTCGTTGTTTACGAGAAGTTGTGTGGCCGGTGATGGAGTCGTAGGTATCTGGCAATGGTTCTTTGGATCGATCTCAGATCCTTGGTGAGCGGCAACCGGCGGTGGAGAAGTCAGCGTAGTCATAGAGAGGGAGAAGACGTAGTGCCGCAGTGGTGGCTGATGTATCTTTGGTCGGCAGAAAAAAGTGTCGAGTGAGAGAGAGAATAGAGGATCTAGGGTTTTAATTCAGGACAAAAGATTATATATAGTACATAATGGACGGCTGAGATTAGCTATTGTATAGGGTAAGTATACCGGGGTGGGGGTGGGGCGGGGCGGGGCGGATCTCGGGACAGGTTGGACAGAATACCATACCAGACCCGACTTGACCCTAACCCGCTGTGGGTTTATGAGAAAAATACCTTACCTGCCTTGTGACCCGGTCAAAGTCAACATATCCCGCTCCTATTGGATCGGAGCGGGTCGGAGATCTGCCGATTGTGAATTTTATTGTCATCCCTAATATTAAGCTCATTAACAGGTAGACAAAGGAAATTTATTCTACCTTAAGTCCTCAACATCATAAGTCAACAAGAAGTACCCGGTTATAAGTTCAACTGGTATTCAAGCATAGTTATATGAGTTCAATATAAGCATTATCAACATGGTATGCTAAACAAGACAATGAATAGCATAACGGAACCGTACTATCCTTACCTGTTTGACTTTATAGCCGATGAACTCCTCGCTTCCAGATTTTCTCAACAACAGGATCACCTATCTAAACAAAATCCTTCTTGTTAGACAGCCTTAAAATCCAAACACACACCTAACCTTACCCTTTCCCTCTTATCTATTCACAACTTATTACGGCTAATCCATTAACTGGATTTGCCCTAGCCCATAAAAATGCCTCAATAGCATTACTAACCTTCTTAAACCTATTTTAACTCAATTTCTCATTTCTTATGCTTCTTACTGCTTAACATGAGTTTTCACAAAATTCATCATTGGGTGTGAAAAATTATCAAAACACCCCGGAGCATAGGTAAAATTACCTAAACACCCCATGCTGACTCTTGCATCAATAAATACCACAAAATGACTCAAAATATCTTTTTAAAATAATTGAAATTGGTTTTTTGGATTGAAAAGTCATTAAGTAAAATTTTCAGTTGAAAATCCCATCCAAATAACCAAATCGAGTGCTAGGGAACAAATTTTGTTAAAAATAATAATGGGCATTTAAATGCCATAAGATTTTAGACACTGAAGTGTCTTAGCTGCTTAAGATCGTTAACAAACTCAGAAAAAATCCCAGAAATTCATAGATTGTAGATATTTTTTTAAAAGAACAGGAGTTTCAATTTTGCGTTCGGCCAAATGGCTTAAAACTATGTTTCAAAAATAAAGTTTGAAATTCATTAGAGAACAAGACTTTTAGTAACAATTACAGTCACTATTCATCACTTATGGATCAAATTTACACACTTTCTCACCTCCCCCACACACACACACACACTCCCCCCGACCCAACCACCTGGATTACTTCTGGGTTCTTGCACTCCTAGATTTTCTCCCCTTCTTCACACACACACATGCATATTATGCACACATATACAATTCATTCATTAATTCCACATCACGTCCCCTTAATCCACTTTAATTTCATTTTATTTTCACTTATTTAATACCATAAATTCATCTAACATGGAAGTATAACAAAACATAATTGTTTTAGCCTTAATTTCTCTCAAGAGCACATAATAAAACACCAAAAAGAAACGCCAAAGGCTATTTATTACCTTGCTTTGAAGATTCATAACTTCTTCACTCTCCCTTCCTTCTGTAACTTTCTCAGTGAAAGTCTCCCAAAATTCTCACTGGATTTTCCACAATTCTCCCTTAAACAACTATCCTTGATGTGTTCCCTCATACTGCCTCTACTCCCACTTTGCTTCATATGCACACGCTCCACCTCTTGGAAAAATTGAGTCGTCATTCTTCCTTGTTTGCGGCTATCTTTGGCAGCCACAAAATCAGAAATTTTTTCTTTAAATAATAATAATTAAAAATTTAATTTTGTTTAAAACAAGGATATTACAAAAGCCCTGAAATTAGAAGACGCGGTGATAGGTATTTTTCCTGTATGCTGCATCAGTCCATAATGTTAATTGATTCTGGTGTTACCCTCTCTTTTGTTTCGCTAGCATTTTCTAATAAGTTGACTGTGCCCTGACCACCACTGCTTAGTACGATATTGACAAGGAATATACCTAGTGGACACTTCTTTTTCGCCACTAGGATATATAGATAATGACTGATTCAAGTCTCCGACCAGACATTTGATCTTATACCATTAGAGTTGGAGACTTTGATTTCATCCTTAGGATGGACTAGTTAGCAGCACATCAGGCTAACATAGATTGTCGGCAAAAGATAATACAACTATCAATGCCTGGTAAATTTACAGTGGCTATTCAGGGGGATCGATCAGTCCGACCTCCCTAGCAGCACTGATCACTTGAGGAAGGAAGAGCACTAGAACCTAACAGCACCGGAAATTTGTCAGCCTCAACTGTTGGAAGACATGATGAACTTGGATCTTGAGAGAGAGTATGTGGCAGCAGTACATGTACAACCTACCTTGATCAGCAAGATCAAGGTAGCTCTAGATGGATATTCAAGTAGAGCTCGCATATTGGGAACATTAATAGTAGCAAGCAGTCTAAGTTCAGAGTTGACAAGCACGGTGTAGTTTGGTTCCATAAGAGGCTTTTTTCGCCAGCTAATATATCCTTGAGTAGGGAGTTATAGTCATAGGCTCATAACTCTTGTTTTTCTATCCATCCAGGAGGAACAAAGATGTATCACGACCGTAAGAAGCATTTTTGGTGGAGCGGCATGGAGTCGGATATACAAGAGTTTGTCTCCCATTGTTTAGTTTGTCGGAGAGCGAAGGCGAAGCATCAGAAGCCTAACAAACCACTTTAGCCACTTGACATTCCGCAGTTGATCAAAGTGGGAGCATGTAACAACTGATTTTGCAGCAGACTTATCAAGGACAGTCAAGAGTTTTGACACTATTTGGGTTACTGTTGATAGATTGACAAAGACTGTACATTTTCTTTTGATCCGAGCTACAACACCATTATTTGAGTTAGTTACGTAAATGCCGCAATTGAATTGCTTTGTAAGCATCCATTAAGTTTCTAGCACATCATTTTGTGTTACTTATGAATGACATTATCGTGAGCCTTGTCAAAGTGTATGTAACACTTCCATTTCTGACTTACCCACGTGGATTGGAATATGGGTGAGCTAGCTCAGCGATTTTATTTTTTGAACCTTATGTCACATGTTAGTGATGGCATGTGGGACCGTATTTCTGAATGGCTCATCTAGTGTCTATCTCTGTACGAAAATGTATTTTGCAAATTTGAAATTTTGTCTTGTATCTTTTCTATTAGATTTTTGTAACTCCATAATTTCGTTTTCTCAGATATTTTTTTATAACTGTTGATTGATCCGTTAAGCGACCTTACTGGGTATTTGAATCACTCCCTTATTGTTTTATTTTCAGATGATCAGTATATAGGATTAAATTATGGGCCTAGTTGTGTGACTGAGAGCTAGTAGTTTAATGTTTAGATTTTATTTGTTCAGATTTTATTTTGGAACTCCATGATCAGTAATATTGCTTTTAGAAGTAATAATAAAGACGAATTAAATTTGTTTAGATTTTATTTTGGAACTCCATGTTCGAGTAGTCTGGGATTACATAACTTCTTTAGGTCGCTATGACTTAATTGATGTATCTTTGACACTGATTTGATAGATGCTCAAATTAGTTTGGAAGACTTTTTGATATTTTTAGATTTTCTGCTTTTATTTATTTGAAACTAACGTTCTAAAAGTTCGGACATTACAATAGCCATTTCTTTATGATTGACTGGCCCCTCCCCCTTCGAATCATCAGCACCCTCAAAAAATTGGCCTAAGGCTCGCTCTGGGTTTTTTCAGCTTTAGCGCAGGATACACCGTCTCTATGACTGAGGTCTCTCAAATGGCCGTCATCTTACGGGCATGAGTATCCATAGCCTTAGATGCCAAAGGCCCAAGCATAAACCGAAGGATTTCATCTGCAACATTGATCGAACCAACACCCTTAGTAGGCCCAGCAGTTGTAGTAGTAGTCTCCTTAGTGAACTATTACCCAACAAGTTTCTTCCTTGAATACGAGATCACTTAGGTCAAAGTCTCCCCAACCGCGTTTTATGTCCCTGTTCTTTCCTTTGGCCTTGAGCAGCCAAACCTCAAGGCTGATTCAGGCCAAAATTCTCTCCATTATTCTTAAAGGCATGATGCAGTGAGCCTTTAATCAAGCCACGAAATATGGCGAGGCCATGGTGCAGGACATACGCATTGGCTTGTAACAGCACAATACGCACCCCAACCACTTTAACTTTCAAATGATCCCTCGCAGTGGAAAACTTCTCTCAGTCAACAATATTTGCATTGACAGTACTATAGACAGGGATAAGAAGGTGTTGGACCATCCTAAATCGCTGGGTACAATAATTAAATGACTACCACTTAAGACCAGGTTTACTACTTTGCCCACGCCAGACAAGCAAGATGTGAGGTCTTTTACTATAATTTAATTGCCCAAATCAGCATTTTCTCAGCCCAGTTGTCTGCGGGGCATACACATACTCATGCTAGGACCATTGGAGCCCTTTGGACGATGGAAAAGGGAAGAACGTGGTATCTATCCGATGTTTCAAATCAGAAAGAAATAAAGGATATGCCTCACCATAGATTTTGACACGGGGGGCAATCAGACCATTGTGCGCATAAAAGTGGTCGTCGGCCAACGTATTAAGGACTGAATCGACATTCAAAAAACATGGTTGTAGCCACACCTGAAGGATCCGCAAAGCACCACTGGCCGTTTAGAACTTGCTCGAGATAGTCTCACCCAACCCTCATATAGATGGGCCAAAACCAAAGGGCCCAAAGCTATCTCCTACTCTCTAACCAGAACTTAAACAAGAACCACATACCCCTTGTTGATACTCTACTTGCACCTAGGCACAGTAGAATCTCAAGATCCAAATCAGAAGAGAAGAAACCTTCTTGTACTGTAAAACCACCTTAATATCACTCTTCGTCAATGATATCAGCTTCATTTAGTCCTCACCTCGTCTTGATTGCCCCTACGGATTGGGCCAACAAGTTACGAATATTTGGTCACGCCAATATGAAAAGGGATCACAATGCTACCAATCAGCCTAGTCTTGTAACGACCACCAGACCCCAAAGCGTTATGGTTCTCATCCCATGCATAAAGTGAAAAGTGTTGTTGGTGATGCATCAAAAGAAACGGGCCATGGACAGAGGGATCTTATCTTATTCCACTGGAAATTTAGAAAGCAAAATTGGTTCATAGATCCTGATAGATCTCCACTCGTTGCAAAACTGCTCCAGCATACAGTCCACCCGCAGGTTCCAAGACTCGTAGGAAAATTGCCAATTTTGGATCAAACTCGAGACTCTTTCCAATAGATCCCAACAAGTGCGGCGTCTAATCGAAGGGTAGACGGTTGTTGGCATTGGGAGAAAATTTAGAAAGTTTCAAGGGAGGGACATTGCCTAGCTTGAAAGTCGGATCAGAGCATGACTAGAGTTGTCTGTTACGATATAAAACCTCTTATCAATGGTCTCCTCACTGCCCTCCATGGCAAGTTGGACCCTAGTTTGTGGTGGAATATTGCCTCTACCAATTTCCTTGCGTTGTTACAAAAAGCGGTCTGAATGGGATAGGTTTAAGAATACTGGTCTTTGTCGAACGAGAGAAGAAGAGAGTCCGCAAAAGTTATATTATTGGGTTACGAGGTTGAGAAGTCATACAAAAGATTATCAAGAAAAGAGTTGACAAATGCTCCTGATATAACTAAAAATACGCCTCCTATCTACAGACGATACGTGGTAGTTATGACACATAGTCCAAGCTGGCTTATTGCTGATTAGGCAGTTACTGATTAGGCAGTTACTGGCTTAATGCTAATTAAGCAGTTGCCATATCAGTCACCAATCAGAATCCTAAACAGGCCCTAACTCTATCAGCCATGATTGACATATGATCCTCTAGAATCTCAATTCGATTTTGATTAGAGTTGGGGAAGACCTAATTCTACTAGGGCTCTCCTTCCTACTACTATATAAAGGGGTCTAACCCCTCAGGTATGAACAACTATATACACAATTACACATTGTGTCTTATTGCTTTTTCAGAGTTCTACATTGTTAGCCATCTCTGACTTAAGCATCGGAGCGTTCCCCGCCGGAACCCCACCCGGCGGTCACTCCGTATTCTCTTTTGTTGGCCTACTTTTTGGTGTGGTTCCCGATCCAGTTTTTAGCTGCAACAGTTCCGAGATAAGTGAAAGTAAGAGAGAGAAATTTAGGACAAGGAGGTTTCAAGATAAAGCGACAACTGGAAGTCATTCAAAGACCAAGGACATCCAGTTCGTGAGAGGCATTAGTAGCAAGGTCAGAGTTCATGGGACAAGGATGAGATGCCGAAAAGGTGACAAGTCCTCTTAACAGTATGGCTGGATTAATTGTCAAAGTTTGGAGAGGACATGAGGAGCCTGATGTGTTTTTCACATTCACTGAAGTTAAAATAGCAAGAAGACATCATCAAGCTAATTTTTTTTTTTTGGGGGGGGGGGGAGGGGATTATTGATACCGTGAATAACTGTAATTTACCGGCTGAGGCAAGACCGATACATACATGTGAAAGGCAACAAGCAAGCCATGTCATGAATGGCAAGGAAACGACCTAGAGACAAGCCTTCAATTGAGGCCAATTCACCCTAAATGCAAGTTGGGCAACTTGGTGGCTGTCAAAATCAAACAGTCAAATTGAGGACAACAATGGCTAAACGATGCGTGCGAGTTGTGAGCACAAACTGGACAGGAGGCTGCTTCACATAGGACCGACAAACTTTACCATGCTACGTGTGATTGGAGAAAAGTTGTAAAGAATATGTCAAGAGCTATGTAAAAGCTAAACCAAGAAAGTAAAATGAGGTCTTATCCAGCTCCAACATGTAAAAACATCAGTTCACTCAAGGGGACTTCACGTGAGCAGACTGATAAATAGGCATTCCTTATAAATAGAAACTCGATCGCCTTGGACATTTGGTGTACGTAAAAGAACAAAGCATGCTTGCCCAACTACATATGGCAGCTCCAGATTGGATTAACCAGGGGCCAAAGCATGCAGCTCAGCCATAAAAACCATAAATGTTGTCTGAATTTCTCTCCCCAACAGCACCAAACACATTTATCACATAAATCACACCTTTGTTTACCTTCAGTAAACAAGTTTATCCTAAGTTGGAGTAGAACATTAGCTAACTACCTTCTTCATATAGGCGACTAAAAAGTGTAATCACTCTTCAATCATGGTGCTTTCTACTTTCAAAAATGTCATCATTTCCATTGTAGATCGTTCAATTGCAAACACAACGTAGGTAAACTGTTTTTGTTTATTGAGATGTTTATGTTTGGCCTGATTAGGCATATAAGTAGACGAGAACAAGAGTGAACGTCCTGGAGTTGCAAGCAGAAAGAACTCTGATGTTATTCCCAACTCGTTATTGATCATTTGAAGAAGTCATGTTAGGCATACTACTTCTAAAAGTCAGACCGTTTAATTATTGGGTAATTGTGTTTGGCAAGTGGTCCCCTTAGCACCTACATAGTTTGTCACTTAACCTTCGACAGGCCGTTGAAAACCCAGATACTTCGTTACTTGAGAGGTACTGCAGAAACACACTCATGCACTTCACAACATTGCTATCTATCATGCGAGCCATGACTGCTACACAGGCACATAAAACACCACATCAATCCAGAAAAGAAGTATGAAGCGGGATTTCTCTCTCAAAGAAATTATAAAATTGTATCTTTTGATTGTATAATACTATTAGTTGTCATACTTCATTGAATTTGTGGATAAAATCTTTTTGTTACTGTACTTTTCCAAAGAAAAAAAATCATGTCAGCTAGTGGAATGCCTAATAAAGGCTCATCCACCTAAGTTAAGTGTAAGATAATTTTTCCTTTGGTTCAGATGTGATTTTTTGGATTAGTTTCAGTAGAGAGAGAGAGAGAGGTGGTTGGGTGGGTAGTTGTATAATTAGTACAAAATATTATCCCAGGTACACGTGCTAAGCACCCAAGGTCAAATTAATAAAGTCAATCCTAACAGTATTGGATTGCGTGAAAAATTATTGCATCCCATCAACGATCTATGTGGGAACAATACGAGATATATTTTCATTCTATCAGTTAAAGTTAATTTTAAACTAAAATTCAAGTTTTAAGAACTGATAATGCCAAAGGCTACCTTAACTTCACCGTAGGCAACTATCTTGTTGAAAATGGGATATCAAAGTTCTTGGATTGATACTCTGCAACAAAAATAGGAGAGCTGAGAGAAAAATTTGTCATCTTCTAGAAGTAGCCCAAGCTCTCTTATTCACCTAACATCTTCCCAAACAATTTTGGGGGAATGCTATCCTTAGAGCAGCCTATCTCACTAACAGAATGCCATCAAAAGTGCTGAACTTTAGCACTCCTATTCAGGATCTCACTCACTCTCACCATGCTACTCGTCTTTTATATAATTTACCTATTAAAGTTCTTGATTTTGATGCTTTTGTTCATATTCCACCACATCTTAAGGGTAAACTAGATCCAAAGGCTGCCAAACGTGTTATTTTGGCTATTCTTTTTCTAAAAAAGTGTATAAATGTTATTCTCCTAAAAAGAAAAAACTCTACAATACTCTGGATGTTACCTTTTTGAAAATCAATCTTTCTTAAAACTTCTATTTAAAGGGTACATTCTACCACTAACAAAGATAAATATGAGTTCTGGCATCTCCATAATGAGCCTATTGATTCCTATTTTTTGTTCCCACACTATTCTTGAAGACAACACTAACTCTACTTCTCAGGAGGAGAAATATCCTCCCAATTTTCATACTCAGAATACAGAGAAGTGGAAAATTTTTGTTTATTCCAGGAAGCCATGAGACAAAGAGGTAGAGCACCCGACTCTTCCTGAAACTTTTTAATATCCTAACCTTAGTATTGTTCCTGCAAAATTAGGTGATATTGAAAACTCATCCGATTCTATTTTTTACCTTATAATGATCTTGATATTCCCATTGCCCAAAAGAAAAGAGTAAGGTCAAGCACCCAACATCCTATATCTCACTTTGTTTCACGTGACAATCTTTCCCGAAGTTATCAGGCGTTTATTTCAAACTTATCCCAAATTGAAATTCCAACCAATGTACAAGAAACATGAAAAATCCAAAATGGAGAGCTGACATAAATAAAGAAATAAGTGCTGGAAATAAAAATAGCACATAAGATATTTCAAGTCTTCCTGAAGGAAAATGACAGTGGGCAATAAATTGATCTTTAGTGTAAAGTATAATGCAGATGCGAGTATTGAATGGTACGAGGCAAGGTTAGTTGCAAAATGCTTCACTTAAACCTATGGGATTCATTATCAAGAAACTTTTGCTTCTATGTCTAAGTTGAGTGCAATCCCAGTTCTTCTGCCTTTGGCTTCTAACCTTGATTGGCCTTTTCATCAGTTAGATGTCAAGAATGCCTAGCTAAATGGTGACTTAGAAGAAGAAGTCTAGATAAAAAAAAATTTCCTTGTGGTTTTGAGAATAAGGAAAATGCACGTAAAGTGTGCAAGCTCAAGAAATCTCTATATGGTCTCAAGTAATCCCCTAGAGCTTGGTTTGACCGGATAACAAGAGTTGCAACGACATACGGGTGCACTCAAGGTCAATCAGACCATACACTCTTTACTAATCGTTCTTCAGATGGATGGCTTACTATCCTTATTGTTTATGTTGATGATATTATTCTCACAAGTGATGATTGTGACGAAATGAACAAATTGAAGACTATCCCAGCTAAAGACTTTGAGATTAAAGATCTTGGAAATTAAAAGTACTTTGCATGGAAGTAGCTCGCTCAAACAAGAAGATTTTTATTCCCCAACGGAAATACTCCCTTGACTTACTTAAAGAGATTAGCTTTCTTGGCTGCTGCTTGCGGACACCCTATGGACTTAACCTGTAAAATGGTATGAAAGAAGTGAGTAGTCCTATTGATAAAAGGAGATATCAATTGCTTATAGGGAGAATTATTGAGCTATGACGAGCTACACCTGTTATTGGGTTTTCTGTCAGTATGCTAAGTCAATTCATGAGTGATCCCACATAAAAACATCTTGATGCTGTTTGAAGAATTTTGAGGTGCCTGAAGATGCACAGGCAAGGGCTTTTTCTTCACAAATAGTACAACAAAAACATTGAAACCTACTCTAATGCAGATTGGACTAGATCTATTACAGACCGGAGATCTAGTTTTGGTTACTGCATGTATGTTTGGGTAACCTGGTAATTTGAGAAGTAAAAGGCAATTTGTGGTGTCTAGAAGCAGTGCAAAGGCTGAGTTCAAGTTATGGCACTCAGTATTTGTAAAGCGATGTGGTTTAAAAGAATTATAAAAGAATTAAATATTACTTGTGAAGGTTCAATAAAAGTCTTATGTGACAATCAAGAGTCTGCAAATATCGCTAAAAATCTTGTCCATCATGACAGGCCTAAACATGTGGAGATTGATAGACATTTCATCGAAGAAAAGATTAAATAAGGTATCATCCAAATAGTTTATTCTCCTTCAAGTCGCCAAACGCCAATATTGTCACAAAAGTTTTACCTAAAGTGAGCTTTGAGAACTTGAATTCCGGCATGGGAATGATCAACATTTACTCCCAGCTTGAAGGAGAGTAATTTTTTTCAGGGAGTAAATTCCTCAATTAGAGTTAATGATTTAAATCTAATTGATTCTTTGATTATTTAGTTGTAATTTAGGTAGTTTTATTTCAAATCACGTACAACTATTATAAGTTTTTATTAGCTAAGATTCTTATTATAATTCATCCGTTAATTTATGTACCTAGTTGGGTCTTAAAATGTGGATTTTTTTCTTCATATGTATATTTGGCCTCTGTTCAATGAGAAGAATCACAGAATAAAAAGGTTATCTATTTTTTAAGTTCATCTAATGATGATAATTAAAGATGCAAAGTACCTTTGTTCATGAGTTTAGAGCTCAAAGTGATATGCGCAATCCAAAACTTAGAGTAGCATGGCAGTTTAAGGATGCAGCTGTGTTCAAAGTTACAATTTGAGAATATGCAATTAAAAGTGGTAAGAATTTGAACTAGCGAAGAATGATAAGACTAGAGTACTCATTGAGTTGATGCTGAGTTTGTATTAGAGGTAAGAATACTGAAGAGACAAAAAAAACACAAAGAAGAAAGATGATGACAAGGGTGCAGAGGAATCTGAAGAAATAGAAAAAGAAGATAAGAAGAGAAAGAAAAAGCCTTATTGTAAATGAGAATCATTTGCAATGATTATGAGGGCTGAGCATAATTTCCAAGTCAAAGTACCAACCTGAGCGTAACTTTCGTCAAGTCCTTCATAGTAAGTATTCTAACTCAACATGGCTCACAGAGAAGTACTTGCACAAAATTGAAATAAGTCCTGGGTGGAGTTTAGATCTTTTCCAGCAGATGTGCAGCTTAATCTAAAAATTGGCGTGTCTAGAAGTGTGATATATATACTAGATTTTGCACCAAGTAATAAAGAAGAGAAGCGGAAAAAATAATAGAAAAAGGCACACAAGATTTATGTGGTTCGGCGAAAGCCTACTCCGCGGTGATAGCAGCAATTTCACTATGTTTGGCAATGGAGATTACAAATCTCTATCCCTCTCAACAAACTCTCTCAAAGAACGAATCCTCTCTCTTGAACCTAAAACACAATATAAGACAACTTATTTATACTTAAAAATAAGTAGTGACTTTCTCTAAATAACCAATGTGGGACAAGAAGACTTATATATTTACGGCCAAGTTGTGACTTATTCTGAATAACCGATGTGAGACATCCACACATTCCAATTTTTTTTATCTAAGACAAATTATCACAAATCTCCACTTTGGCTTGGATAAAATAAAGCACAAACAACCTGAAAATATCATTTCTTGCTATCACACTGCCCCTAAGGCTGCACCTCAAATACTATTGATACCAATTAAATCTAAGCAATGCTTAAACTTGATCTCTGGAATATGCTTTGTCATCGTGTCCATTGGATTTTAAAATGTGGAAATCTTCTCTACTATGACAGTATCCTGAGAAACCACATACCGAATAAAATGAAACCTAACATCAATACTCTTGGTCCGCTCATGATTTTTGGTCAGATGTATGGCACTTTGGTTGTCCCAGTAAACAGTGCTAGACTCCTGCTTCAACCTCAAATCATCAACCAAGCCCTTTAACCAAATGGCTTCCTTCACTGCTTCGGTCGCTGCTATGTACTTAGCTTCTGTAGTACATAAGGTAACAACAGTCTTAGGGTAGTGTTTTCGCAGCTGGGCAAACTCACTATCGATTGGTGCACCCACAGCACAATCGATTAAAAGCGTGGGATCTTTTTTGTCCCTAGGGCCTAGGGACTTCCCTGAAAGTGAGAAACTTTGATAAACAAATGAAAATTACAAGTAAAAGATTGGCGCGCCGATAAATGACAAAGAGAGCTTTCCATTGATTGTGAATGTTTACACACCAATGTTTCCATGTCTGAAAACTGAACTTCTTATCGATAAGCAGCAATAGCCTCTAAACAGAAGACAAAGAAAGAAAAAAGATTTAAAGTAAAGTCTTGATATATCTAGTTGATGATGATGATTGATCCACTATTTATACTAGAGGCTTTGTAGAAAATAACTACCATTACAAGACAAACTACTCACTTAAGATAAACTACCCATTAGTTAGTGACCAACCACACTTATCCGTTATCAATAAGGACACATTCTCAGAAGTTGGTTTCTTCTACTTCTTGAATCTTTCATTATCTCTTTAGAAATAATAATAAAATGTAAATGTCGTTTAGTGGCATTTAATCAAAGTGAAGTCATTAGTGAAAAATATATTTTCTGGTGCAAACATTGCTCCCTGGCTCAAGTAATTGAATGCTTGAAAATTGCGAAGAGTCATCTTTCAAAGTGGTAACATTTTCTCACTATCGATAGACTTTCATGATTGATATATAGCCTTTTTACGATCAATAGTCTTTTATTTTCTACAGCCTTTCAAGATAGATAGCCTTGAATGATCGATATCATTTCATGATCGATAGCCTTGCACGATTGATAACATTTCACAATCGATAGCCTTTCACAGTTGATAGTCTCTCACTATCGATAGGCTTTTATGTTTCACTATCGATTGTGAAGAGTCATATCTTCCAAAGGGAAAGTATTTTCCCTTTGGAAGATAGCCTTTCACGATCGATAATCTTTCACGATCGATGGCATTTCACGATCGATAGCCTTTCACGATTGGTAGCCTCTAATAGGCTTGTATTTTTCACAGTGACATCATTTTCCTTATCAATCATCCATCTATTGACTTTAGCTCTCCATGTATCTGTGTCAATGAAAATAGTTGACCAATCCATTAAACAAACCATGTCCATTTTTGGCCAAGTTGTTAACCAATCAGCATATAAACTGGCTTCTGATAAGTCAATCGATTGAGCCTTTCTTAATTCAAAGTGTATCGATAAAAATAAAATAAATAATATTTGACTATATTTGTAGTTCTTAATAACCACTGAATTAATACTCTACCTTGGTGTGCTCTACAAAACCAAATAAGGTATCCTTCTCCAAGAAAATATAATATCGATTGGCTCCCAAAATACATGTTCTTCATCATTTTTCATGGTGTCAAAAGCTTCTAACTCACTAACAGTGGGGAATTTTGAATCGATAGCCACGGTTGGCTCGCTATACGTGCCACATGAAAAGGACTTTTTTTTTCTTTCAATCAAAATAGGCTTGCAAACTTGCCCTTGAGCCATATTGATTAGATATTATATCAATCCCATATGAGAATGGACATGGTTGTTCAACTATTTTTCAGCCATTTTTGGCACGATATCAATTCTACAAAAATTACTTAGACCATCTTTTGTGTAAGTTTTAGCCAGTTGCATCAATGAATTCAAATAATTTCCCCTCAACACACATTTTTCATGCAATTCATCAAGTAACTCACTTGAATTGCGTGGAGATCACACTTGAAGTTGGATATTGTGAAACGACTCCTCTTGATATGTAGTCGTGTTATTTTTACTAACCATGAATTAGTTGCAACCATCTTCTAAATATTGTCTTGTTTTAGCCATGTTTGGCATCATCTCATTTGCAATAGTCAAAGAATGATTATCGATTTGTAACTTTTCAACATCAATAAGTGTGGAAAGGAATAATTCCACTTCCTTCCTCATCCACCTTACTCTATGAATTAAAGCCCAACATTCTTTTAATTCATCTTGTACATCCTCTAAAAAAGATGGATGATTTACTCCTATCAAGGTTTTAATATTGTTTTAAACCGATGTAATTCATTAGAGGTATCTACTAAAATCAATGGTAGAATAGGCTGGCCATGGTTTGCATCTATGCAATCCATTAGATCATACCAAAATTCTATTAAATCATCCACTGTTGACTTCATATAAAATGAAAATGACAATGGTTTAAAATTTCTAGGCAATAATGACACTGGAATTTACCCAGAAATTGGCCCTTAATTCTTCAAATTGGGCCTGAAATTTCAAGGAATTAATTAGAAACATATTGTTGGCATTTCCCACTTTCAGATTAAAAGGGTCCCATGGAACGTGCCAATGTTTGCGTTGCTAGGCAAACTTATTATCGATTGGTGCAACCACGACACAATTGATTAAAAGCGTGGGATCTTTTTTGCCCCTAGGACCTGGGGACTTTCCTGAAAGTGAGAAACTTTGACAAACAAATGAAAATTGCAAGTAAAAGATTGCGCGCCCATAAATGACAAAGAGAGCTTTCGATTGATTGTGAATGTTTACACACCAATGTTTCTAAGTCTATAAATTGAACTTTCTATCGATAAGCAGCAATAGCCTCTAAACATAAGACAGAAAGAAAAAAGACTTAAAGTAAAGTCTTGATATGTCTGGTTGATGATGATTGATCCATTATTTATACTAGAGGCTTTGCAGAAAATAACTACCATTACAAGACAAACTACCAACTTAAAGATAAACTATCCACAAATGAGTAACCAACCACATCTATCCCTTATCAATAGGGCCACATTCTCAGAAGTTGGTTTCTTTAACTTCTTGAATATTTCATTATCTCTTTAGAAATAATAATAAAATATAAATGCCACTAAACCATTTAGTGGCATTTAATCAAAGTGAAGTCATTAGTGAAAAAATATATTTTTTGGTACAAGCAGGTAGCAAAGATATAACCTATCAAAGATCTCTTATCCAAATCTCCAGCGTAGTTTGAATCCACATATCCAACAACTCTACCATTCACATCACTACCCCGATGGTAGACCAAACAAATATCTGCAGTATTTTTTAGGTATCGAAGTATCCACATCACTCCTTGCCAATGAGTTTTTCCAGGATTACCCATGTACCTGCTAACCACACTGACTGCATGAGAAATATCAGATCTCGTACAAACCATAGCATACATGAGACTGCCCATTGCACTAGCATATAGATCACACACCATGTGCTCACTAGCATATGGATCACACGCCATGTGCTCACCAGCATATGGATCACATGCCATGTGCTTCACCTTCTCCTGAGTCTATGGGGAATAAGCTATTGAAAGCTTGAAGTGTGCCGCCAAATGAGTAGTCACAGGTTTGGAGTTTTCCATACCAAAGTGCTACAATACTCGCTCAGCGTACTTTTTCTGGAGAAGTAAAAAATTCGTGTAGGTCGATCCCTCTGAATCTCTATCCCTAATATCCTTTTTACTGCACTCAAGTCTTTCATCTCAAATTCCATTTCAACTGCTCTTTCAAACTGTTGATATCTGACATCATTTTTAAAACAATCAACATGTCATCAATATATAACAACAAGTATATATAAGAACCGTACACGGCCTCTGGTGATATACACAACTATATATCATAGGCACTCCTGGTGTAACCTCTCTTTGCCATGAAAGTGTCGAACTGCTTATATCATTGCTTAGGAGATTACTTTAATCCATACAAGGATTCTTCAACAAGCAAACATGATCTTCCTTATCCTAGATCACGAACCCCTCTGGGTGACGCATGAATATTTGCTCTTCCAACTCACAATGTAGAAAAGCTGTCTTGACATCCGCTATTCTAACTCAAGTCATACAGAGCAACCATAACAAGCAACAATTTTATCGAAGTATGTTTTACTACAGGAGAAAATATTTCATTGTAATCAGTACTTTCTCTCTGGGTAAAACCCTTAGCTACTTTATACTTTGCATCTTCCGCTCTAGGAATCCCTCCTTCTTTTTATAAACCCATTTGCATCCGGCCCATAGATGGTTTCACCAATTCTCACGTTTGATTCTTGTAAAAATATTCCATCTCCTCACTCATAGCAACTGTCCATTGAGCTGATTTTGTGCTTTTGATGGCCTCTTTATAAGTAACACGCTATTCAACTTCAATACCCTCTGTCACACTAAGAGCATAAGCAACCATATCCACATACCCATACTTCTGAGGTGGTCGAATTTCTCTTCTCGATCTGTTTATAGCAATACTATATTGTTGTTCCTAAGATTCTTCATTCTCTTCGGTATAATGAGAACTATCTTCCTCATTTGTAGGAATTTTAGGCAAAGAATCTGGAGCTTGAACCTCCAAGTCCACCTTCTCCCTAATACAGTGGTCTTTCCCTAAATTAATCAACTCCTCCTTCGTAGAAAGCATCGAAGACTCATCAAAGGTCACATCTCTACTAATTAAAAAGCTGAATGACTTAGAATCTGGACACCATAACCGGTACCCTTTTACCCCACTTGCATAACCTAAAAAAATGCACTTCTTCACTCTCGGCTCAAGTTTACCACCATTAACATGAGCATAATTAGGACAACCAAATATTCTCAAATTTTCATATTCAACGTGCTTACTAGACCAAAATTCTTCAGGAGTCTTGCAATCAATTTGCGGTCGATGAAGACCTATTCACCAAATATGAAGCTGTGTTAATAGCTTATGCACAAAATTCTTTTGATAATGTAGCATTTGAAAGCATACATCGAGCCCTCTCAAGGCGAGTCTTATTCATCCGTTCTGCAACCTATTTTCCTTTGGTGTTTTTCTAACAGTGCGATGCCTCATTATGCCTTCATTCTTGCAAAATTCAGTGAACTCATCCAAATATAATTCCATGCCATTGTCAGTCCTTAAGCACTTAATTTCTTTGCCGGTCTGTTTTTCATTCATCGTCTTAAATTGCTTCCACTGAACAAAGACATCACTCTTCTTTTTCAGAATGTACACCCAGACATTTTTTAAGAAGTCATCAATGAAGGTCAACATATATCTACCACCACTCTTAGACAAAACCGTTGAAAGACCCTAAAGATCCGAATGAATATAATTAACTGTACCTTTGGTCGTATGAACAGCCTAACTAAATTCTACCGTACATCGCTTTTCAAAGACACAATGCTCATAAAAATCCAGCTTTCCTATTCTCTTGCTTCCCAGCAAACCTTGTTTACTCTGCACATCCATACCCCTCTCACTCATATGCTCAAGAAGCATATGCCATAACTTGTAGTGTAAGAATTTATATCAAAAGATGAAGCTGTTGTTGATCCTGTAATTACGCTACCCTGCAACAAATATAGACTATTTTGTTTCATCCCCTTCATCACAACAAGAACACCCTTCATTTTCCTAGTAACTCTACTTGCAGCTCGATAGCTACAACCATTAGAGTCAAGTGTACCCAAAGAAATCAGATTTTTCCTTAACTCTGGACCGTGCCTGATATCAGTCAAAGTTCTCACAATATCATCATGCATCCTAATCTGAATTGAACCTATCCCAACCACTTTATAGGCGACGTCGTTTTCCATAAAAACTTATGAGCGATAAATGGCAAACCAATCCCTATTGGGACACATATGATAGTTCGATCTGGATCACCTGTTGTGGCTAGGGTTACAACAAGCATGCTGTAGCCCCAGTCACAACCGTCCAATTGAGTTAGGTGGGAAGAGACGGCCAAGATTAAGCCACGTCATCCAGCCATTTACTCTTCCCCTTCACCTCTCTGCCGACCCAACCTTCTCACGCCAAACCCAGCGTCTCTCTTTCTCTACGACAGCGATAACACCTCTAAATCATCTCCATTCAAGAATCTACCCCTTCATTCGAGGAACTCATAGAAACTAAAAGAACATCCGCTCCATCAAAATTATCTTCTACTACTCTAGCAACATCAGCAGTCTTGGAATTATCCTTTTTCTTCCCTTTATGCTTAAGATAATCCTTTTTATAATGCCCTTCACCGTGACAATTGTAGCACTTCAATTTTCTGGCCTTTGACTGAGACTTTGATCTTCCTTTATTATTAGAGAAGCACGGTCAGTGCTTTGGCCTCGAGCCATTAGACCATCACCCTATTCTTCTCCCCTATTTTTTAAAACCTTCTTCCTTAATTCAAAGAATTTATCAAAACCTCAACCTCCTCCATAAAGATATTGTCCTTCCCATACAACAAGGTAGTAGCAAGATGTTCATATAACAGAGTTAAAGAACACAGTCAAAGCTTGATCCTCATCTTCTATCTTGATATCAATATTTTGCAGATCTAATATCACCTTATTATATTCATCAAGATGATCATTAATCGATATACCTTCTTTCATTCAAAGAGTATACAGCCGCTGCTTTAAATATAGGCGATTTGCCAGAGACTTTGTCATGTACAAGCTCTCCAATTTCAACCATCATCCAGCATCAGTCGTTCCCTGAGAAACCTTTCACAACACATTGTGGGCGAAACACAGCAACAGGGCACTATGGGCTCTCTCTGACATGTCTTGTTTTTCATCAGCAGACATCGCATCAGAAAGCCCTTAATTCTCTTTTAACGCTTTCAACAATCCTTGCTGAATAAGAACAACACGCATCTTCATCCTCCATAAACTGAAATTGCTTGATCCATCAAACTTATCTAAATCATACTTCGTTGAAGTATTTGACGCTATTGTAAAGTGCTTTCAATATAATGTAAACCTTTGCTGTGATTCCACTTGTGAAAATATATACTAGATTTTGCACCAAGCAAGAAAGAAGAGAATCGAAAATAATAAAAAAAAGGTACACAAGATTCACGTGATTCGGTGCAAGTCTACTCCATGATGATAGCAGCAATTTCACTATGTTTGACAATGGAGATCACAAATCTCTATTCCTCTCAACAAACTCTAAAACGGCTCCTCTCTCTTGACTGTAAAGCATAATACATGACAACTTTTTTATACTTAGAAATAAGTAATGACATTCTCTAAATAATCAATATGGAACAAGACGACTTATATATACGTAAGGTCCAAGTAATTATTTATTTTGAATAATTAATGTGGAACATACATATATCTCAAATTTTTTTAATCCAAAACAAATTACCATAAAAAGTCACTATTAAAGGGCTTTGTAAGGGGAAAAGACCGACTGAAGGAACTCATAAGGGGTAGTGGGTTAGGTTATGACATGACTAAGAACATATTAAGAATTCAGAAAGTACAGTGCGGATTGATGTAAGTTGGTCTGCTGGTGATGGGACAGGTTCTATCTTTGAAAGGATTTAAGTTTGTTTAAGGGTAGTGAAGGGCTTCTTGGTAGCCTGTAAAACTATTATTAGAGTTGATGGCTACTATTTGAAGGGCCATATGGAGGACAATTGCTTGCTACTGCTGGAACCGATGGCAATAATTGGATGTATCCCACCTACTTGGGCAGTAGTAGAGGATAAAAATGAGTTTTTCATAATAGTTCTTATATCTTCTAACAAAGGATATCAACATGCACAATCAGTTTGCTTGGACATTTTGTTGGAATTGGGTTTTAAACCCATTGTGGAGAAGCAACTTTGACTCAATTTTCTAATTGGTTCTAAACCATATTTTGGTTAGGAACAAATTGATTCATGATCCTCTATTGGAATAGATGATCATGGTATATTCACATGATTAAAACAAATGGAAGGTGAATGAGAAAATTAACGTTGAAGTTGGTGGTTCAACTTGAAGGGAAGAGAGAATCCCACATAGAAGAATAAAGTCAATGTTGTCTCTTTATAAGGCTTAGCCTTGAGCTAAGGGTTGGGTCCCTTTGGGGGTACCCATGTTTTGTAAGGAGGGAGGACCTAGGTTAGGTCCACCACACTCGTGCGCCGCCCGCCCGGCCCCATCCCAGTCCGTGGCCGTGGCATGGGCTTGGGCTTGGGCCCATCAGGCTTTATTCTTTTTGGGACAAAAATATTTAAATAAATTTATTTATTTATTTTCTTTTCCGAAAGTTGTGACCTTTCCAGCTAGCAGTTTTTCTGTGAAGAGTTGCATCTCCCAGTGAAATACATTGTGTATAAAAACGAGTCAGTTACAGAAGTTACATATACAATTTAATTTTTTCTCGAATTATTTTATGTATTATTCTGTCTCCGAGTTTCCTGTGTCCGGAAAGAGTTCTGTGCCATTGTTTTGGTTCGCCGGGTCTGAAGATTTGGAGTGCTCCTATTTTCAGAAGTGCTACCGTTGTATCCTGGGAGGCTTTTCGTCAAGAGACCGTCAGCACCGTTGCGGGACGAATAAAGTCTTAAGGATAGTGAATCAAATTCACGCCTCGGTTCTCCATTACTGTTTGTCTGATTTTGCTGTGAGTTAATTTTAATTATTCTTGCTAATACTGTTTGTTCTGTGTAATAAACTACATTTCAGTATTTTCGTACTTAGTTGATTTCTGCACAAGTATACACAAAGCCATCTTTTTTCCAACAATCTTAAGACTTTATTCCGCACTTTGTGTTGCATGTGTAGAAACAGTATTTCCAAACAGTGTTTTCAATTTCATTTTCAAGCATATACTAAAATTATTTTCAATTTTTGAATTTAATTTTACTGATTACTATACTCTATTTTCGTTATTGGTTTGTGTTAGACTGGACTGTTTATTAATTGTTGTTATATTCTGTTCATAGATATAACAATGGCTACTAGTGAAACCTATCCGGAAAGTGGACCGGTTAATCCCAACGTGCAGCACAGTGGTGGGACTGTGTATGCGACGCCTTATGTGGCACCTGCTCATGGTTCCGTTGGACTTGGTGAAAGATCGGAAAAGTTCAACGGAAAAGATTTTAAAAGATGGCAACAGAAAATGTTGTTCTATCTTACCACCTTGAATTTGGCAAGGTTCTTGCAAGAGGATGCACCAGATCTTAATGAAAATCCTGACCGGCAAACAGTGGTTGCCGTGGATGCTTGGAAGCATTCAGATTTCTTGTGCAAGAACTACATCCTCAATGGATTGGACAATGCGTTGTATAACGTATATAGTCCAATGGTCAATGCGAAAGCATTGTGGGAATCCTTGGAAAGGAAATACAAAACGGAAGATGCCAGCTCAAAGAAATTTGTAGTCGGCAAATTCCTTGATTTCAAGATGGTGGATTCCAAGACTGTGATAAGTCAAGTCCAAGAGTTTCAGCTAATTCTGCATGATATTCATGCGGAAGGGATGGTACCTGGAGAGTCTTTTCAAGTGGCTGCTTTGATTGAAAAATTGTCACCCACTTGGAAAGATTTCAAGAACTATTTGAAGCATAAACGCAAGGAGATTAAGCTCGAGGATTTGATTGTGAGATTGAGGATCGAGGAAGATAATCGCCAGTCCGAGAAGAAGGCCGGTAATTATCATCAAGAGGCCAAGTCAAATGTGGTTGAGCAAGGTCCATCAAAGAGGAGGAAAATTTCCGATTCCGATGGTCCAAGCGGAGTAAGCGGCTCAAATTTCAAAGGCGGTGAGAAGAAGAAGTTCAAAGGGAACTGCTATGTGTGCGGCAAAGCTGGCCATCGTGCTAAGGATTGTCGCAAAAACAAAGGAAACTTTAAGAAAGGAAAGAATTCTCAAGCCAACGTGACCGAAGTTACCAAAATCACCGAGGACGTGACAGATTTGAATTTATCTGCGGTGGTATCCGAAGTCAACTTGGTTGGAAATCCCAAACAATGGTGGGTAGACACGGGCGCTACTCGACATGTGTGCTCCGAGCGAAGTATGTTCACTACATATAAGAATGCCAATAACGAGAATATGTTCATGGGAAACTCTTCTTCTTCAAAGGTGCTAGGAATGGGCAAGGTGGTCTTAAAGATGACATCCGGCAAGGAATTGAGTCTCAATAATGTGTTTCATGTGCCAGACATTCGGAAGAATCTAGTGTCAAGCTCATTGTTGAGTAAGAATGGTTTCAAGCTAGTGTTTGAGAGTGATAAATTTGTACTCACTAAAAGTGGGATATTTGTAGGAAAAGGGTACTTATGTGATGGTCTGTTTAAGTTAAATGTAATGACCATCGTGCCTAAAGTTGTACCGAATTCCGATATGAATAAAAATATTTCTTCTGCTTACTTGTTGGAATCTCCTAATTTATGGCATCGTAGATTAGGTCATGTAAATTATGATTCCATACAAAAGCTAGTGAAAAATAGATTTTTGCCTAAAATGAATTTTGACTCACATAATGCATGTGAAATTTGTGTTGAAGCTAAAATGGCAAGAACGTCTTTCAAGTCAATTGAAAGAAGTACGGAACCTTTAAGTCTAATTCATAGTGACATGTGACTTAAAGGTGGTACAATCTAGAGGAGGAAAAAAATATTTTATTACTTTTATTGATGATTGTACTAGATTTTGTTATGTATATTTGCTTAGAAGCAAGGATGAAGCCTTGGAAGTATTTATGCAATATAAAATTGAGGTTAAAAATCAACTTAGCAAGAAAGTCAAAGTACTAAGAAGTGATAGAGGTGGAGAATATGTTTTCCCTTTTGTAAAATTTTGTGCCGATCACGGTATCATTCATGAGACCACGGCACCATATGCCCCTCAGTCAAATGGAATTGCTGAGCGGAAAAATCGTACTTTAAAGGAAATGATGAATGCTTTGTTGATAAATTCTGGACTACCGGATAACGTGTGGGGGGAAGCGGTCTTAACTGCAAATCATATACTTAATAAAGTACCTCACAAGAAGCTGTAAAAGACACCTTATGAGCTATGGAAAGGTTGTCCTCCTTTCTTTAAATATCTTAAAGTGTAGGGGTGTCTAGTAAAGGTAGCAATCCCACCACCTAAAATGGTCAAAATAGGGCCTAAAACGGTTGATGGGATTTTCATTGGATATGCAAGCCATAGCTCGGCATATCGGTTCTTAGTGCATAAATCTGAAATTGACGACATACACGTCAACACCATAATGGAGACAAGGAATGCACATTTCTTCGAAGATGTGTTTCCGCATAAAGTTGCACAAGAACGGAATTCTTTAGAAAGAACTAGTATGGACCAAGATTCCTCACAAGAGGAAGATGAGCCAAGACGTAGCAAGGGAGCTAGAATGTCTACATCGTTTGGTCCTGATTTTCTAACATATTTATTAGAAAATGAGCCTCGTACTTACAGTGAAGCAATGTCGAGTCCCGAAGCTCCTCATTGGAAAGAGGCCGTTAACAGTGAAATTGAATCCATCATGCAAAATCATACGTGGGAACTGGTGGATCTTCCTCCTGGAAATAAACCATTAGGGTGTAAATGGATTTTCAAGAGAAAGATGAAAGCTGATGGAATGATAGAAAAAATACACGGCCCGATTGGTTGTCAAGGGATATAGACAAAAGGAAGGGCTTGATTATTTCGATACATATTCACCAGTTACAAGAATAACATCCATTCGAATATTGATAGCTATTACAACTATTAATAATCTTGAGATACATCAAATGGATGTGAAAACAACCTTCCTAAATGGAGATCTAAATGAAGAGATCTATATAGAGCAACCCGAGGGGTTTGTAGCTCCTAATCATAAGAGGAAGGTGTGCAAGCTTGTCAAGTCACTTTATGGACTAAAACAGGCTCCGAAATAATGGCATGAAAAGTTTGATAAAGTCATGATTGAAAATGGCTTTAGAATCAACGAATGTGATAAATGTGTCTATGTTAAAGGCACGGAAAAAAGGATATGTCATTGTTTGCCTTTATGTGGATGACATGCTCATTATCGGGAGCAATAATGAATTCATTAAGGCTACAAAGAAAATGTTGACCAGTAAGTTTGAGATGAAAGATATGGGTGTGGTTGATGTTATACTTGGTATGAAAATTACCAAAACATCAAATGGACTAGTCTTGTCACAATCTCACTATATTGAGAAAGTGCTAGACAAATTTAAAAGTTACGATGACAGTCCAGTTAAGACACCACTAGATGTAAATTTACATCTAACAAAGAATACTGGTGAAGGAATATCTCAATTGGAGTATTCGCGTATAATTGGTAGCTTAATGTATATCATGAATTGCACAAGACTCGATATAGCATATGCTGTCAGGAAGTTGAGCAGATATACTAGCAATCCGGGGAAGAATCAATGGATGGCTATTGTAAGAGTTTTAAGGTACTTAAAATATACCTTAAACTTTGGTCTGCATTATTCAAGATATCCAGCTGTATTAGAAGGATACAGTGATGCCAACTGGATATCAGATTCTAATGAAACAAAATCCACAAGTGGATATGTGTTTACATTAGGAGGAGCAGCTATTTCTTGAAAATCCCCTAAACAGACATGTATTGCCAGATCCACTATGGAATCTGAATTCATTGCTTTAGATAAAGCAGGAGAAGAAGCGGAGTGGCTTCGTAATTTTTTGGAGGATCTTCCAAATTGGCCTAAACCTGTGCCACCAATTTGCATACACTGTGATAGTCAATCTGCAATTGGAAGAGCACAAAGTAGTATGTATAACGGCAAGTCTAGACACATACGTCGCAGACACAATACCGTTAAAGAATTACTTTCTAGTGGAATTATCTCTATTGACTATGTGAAGTCAAAGGATAATATTGCGGATCCGTTAACGAAAGCTTTGACTAGAGAGAAAGTAAATATGTCATCGAGGGGAATGGGTCTTAAGCCTATGAACTAAAGAGTGGCCATAATGGAAACCTTACCTAACTGACTGGAGATCCCAAGATCTAGGTTCAAAGGGAAAACCGAATTATGTAAATGCGACTCAGACAGAGCACTGTGGGGGGTTCAAACCCTCATATCCATTCCTATGATAAGAAGACAGTGGCACCTACAAAAAGGTTAGGTTAAGCTATGCTTTTAATGACTCTTATATCTTGGAAATCCAAGTGGGGGGGTGCAATAGGAACCTCTTAATAAGAAGTCACCTATGTGAGTAAGAAGTGGACCGCTTCTATGAGAATTGTAAGGCTGAATTCTATAAGAGTACTCATGAAAACCAGGAGTTGTTCAGGGCCAAAATGAACACAACAATGAGAACCTCACAACAATGTTTGAGCGATACTGTGTAAAGTTATATTGTCTTGGTTTACACTAAAGGTTGAACAGTTCAAGACATCACGTTCACTGGTTAACCAGTAAATCCGATAATTCTCACTAGGGAAGGTTCAAGGCCATCGGCTACCTATCTCGATGCAGTGTCGTTCTAAAGAACTCTTTCTTGTGTCAGTGTTTCTTTGTGTATAGAGTCTAGTCAATTTTCTATTCATGTAGGGGACTGTTGGAATTGGGTTTTAAACTCATTGTGGAGAAGCAACTTTGACTCAATTTTCTAATTGGTTCTAAACCATATTTTGGTTAGGAACAAATTGATTCATGATCCTCTATTGGAATAGATGATCATGGTATATTCACATGATTAAAACAAATGGAAGGTGAATGAGAAAATTAACGTTGAGGTTGGTGGTTCAACTTGAAGGGAAGAGAGAATCTCACATAGAAGAATAAAGTCAATGTTGTCTCCTTATAAGGCTTAGCCTTGAGCTAAGGATTGGGCCCCTTGGGGGTACCCATGTTTTGCAAGGAGAGAGGACCTAGGTTAGGTCCACCACACGCGTGCGCCGCCTGCCCCGCCCCGTCCCGGTTCGGTCCGTGGCTTGGGCCCATCAGGCTTTATTCTTTTTAGGACAAAAATATTTAAAAATATTTATTTATTTATTTTCTTTTCCGAAAGTTGTGACCTTTCTAGCTAGCAGTTTTTCTGTGAAGAGTTGCACCCCCCAGTGAAATACACTGTGTATAAAAATGAGTCAGTTACAGAAGTTACATATACAATTTAATTTTTTCTCAAATTGTTTTCTGTATTATTCTGTCTCCGAGTTTCTTGTGTCCGGAAAGAGTTATGTGCCATTGTTTTGGTTCGCCGGGTCTGAAGATTTGGAGTGCTTCTATTTTCAGAAGTGCTACCGTTGTATCCTGGGAGGTTTTTCGTCAAGAGACTGTCAGTACCGTTGTGGGACGAATAAAGTCTTAAGGACAGTGAATCAAATTCACGCCTCGGTTCTCCATTGCTGTTTGTCTGATTTTGCTGTGAGTTAATTTTAATTGTTCTTACTAATACTGTTTGTTCTGTATAGTAAACTACATTTCAGTATTTTCGTACTTAGTTGATTTCTGTACAAGTATACACAAAGCTATCTTTTTTCCAACACATTTATGTTTGAAAATAAGGTGGTATGGGTAAATTATGACTTTTTCAAAGATCTATTACTTTCAAATTAGACCAATTCTTCTGTTAAAATTATTGGTAAGAGCTACCAAACTCTAACAACGGATACCGAGTTAGACATCTGAATAACAACTTCCAATATAAGCACAAGGGAAAAGCATTGAAAGATGAGGTATTGCATGCTGCCACGGCTACAACTGTTAAAGCTTTGGCAGGCACATGAAAGACCTTCAAAATTCAAATAAGGAAGCCTTTGTGAAAGTTTTAACAGGTACATCTTAAAGGCAAGGGTTGCACCCATCTTAACCCTGTTAGAACTCATTAGGCAGTAATTGATGAAGATGATGCATGCCAAGGGAGAATGGGTGCATCAGTATGAAGGTGAAGTGTGTCCTAAGCTAGTGACAAAAATTGAAAGATTAAGCAATATGCTTGTTACTAGATTCCTACTATTTCAGGTTATCAATATGTATAGGGGTAAACACAGTGAATCTAGCTGAGTCTTCATGTTCACTAGGAGGTGGTCATTAGTTTGATTGCCTTGTATCCATGCATGTCGTTGCACGCATTCAAAGCCAACATATGGATGTATTGGACCTTGTTCATGAGTATTACGGTAAGAATATATAGCTTAAGGCCTATGAGCTAATCATTGAGCAAGTGAACGGTCCAGATATATGGAAGAAGGTTGATAAGCCATTAATACTGCTCCCTGTGCCTAGAAACAAGCCTCGCAGGCCCAAAAAGAACAAAGAATCAGAGCAACCCGAAAGACCAATGAAGCTGTTAAATTTCAGAACTCACGTAAATGCAGCAAATGTGGGATATTTGGTCATTATCAAAGGACTTGCAACAGAAGAATGGACAGAAGGTGCCTGTTCAAAAGGTGGTGGTAGGTGGTGGTTTACGTATAAGACATTGTATTTAGGACCATTTATATTGTATCTTCACTAATGACTTCTTCCAAAAAAAAAAAAACTATGGACTAATAAAAATGCAACCGCAGGAGAAGCAGAAGGGGAAACACAAGGAGCAGTAGTATGAAGCACATGAGCGTCTAGGAGCAGACGTAGAATGGGATACACAAGCTAATGAAACAATAACTGTCGAGGATAATGGAGGAGAAGGATCAAGTCAAAGAAATGAACAAATGGTAAGCTTTAGATGTATCACTTCTTCATGTATCGTTGTATATTATTGTCATGTGTCATGTATGAATTGCCACCATTAAATGTGTGTGTAGGCCATTAGCAAGCACCAAGCTGCTTTACAGGAGGCAACAAAAGTTGTTATGAAGCTTTTATTTACTATATGACTGAAAACATAGAACGACCAAAAGCTGCCATGAAGCTTCTATTTAGTATGACTGAAAACATAGAACGACCACCACATATGAGTGAAAATCCATATCTTATTCTTATGCATTTAATTATAATTGATTTTCAATTAAAGTGGTTAGGTGTATGTTTGCAGATCGAAAGACATATGAGACCACAAAGAAGTTTTTGGCCCACCATCAAAAGTAAGCGCTGCACCTTCGTCCCAAACACTACAACAACAATGTCTTTAACAACGGATTCTCCGTGGCTAAGGACCCCAAATTCATTGGTAAAGACTTTTACCGACAAAATTTTTGTCGGTAAAAGTTTATGGATAAAAATTCCATCGCTAAAAGATTAGCAAAGGAATTATGTGATCCATAACAAAAAAAAATGTTATTTTTGCCGACAAAATTAATTATTTTTAGCGATGGTATTTCGTTGCTATAGGTTATCTCTATATTTTGTATACTTTCTGAATTTTTGAAAAAAAAACTTAAGAAAAGGTTTAGCGACAAAATACGTAGATAGAAATCCGTCGCAAAAGTCCTTATCAATATTAATTTTGTCACAAAAGTCTATCTCTAAAAACGTTTATTGGTTTGTAAAAGGACTTTTAGGTAAGGAAGTTTGTCGATAAAAATCCTTCTGTAAAAGTTAAAGAAAGACTGCTTTTTTATTTTTGCTATTTTTTGTAAGTTTAAACATGTTTTAAACGAGGGTTAATTACAAAAACTGTCTCTTGTGATTTACACGTTTTTGCACTTTACTCCCCGTGTTTACAACTTTTGCAATAGTATCCCTGAGGTTGACAAAACTGTTGCAAACAGCTCCAAAATTGGATGTCCGTTCAATTTTGGACTTTAAGTCCGCATGTGTACCGCACATGCCATTTTGGCATGGCCAAATCTGTAATTTCTCCTGCCCCCATCTTCCCTTTCTCACTGTTCATCTCTCCGACCTTGCCCTAGAGTCACAGCCCACATCAGACCACCTACAGCCGCCGTAGCCACCAAGGGGTCATCCATAATCCCACACAACTACAAAAACCAAATAATGGGGCAATGCCGCCACAACCACGCCACTGCACTTGGCCGCACAGCCATCGCAAAGCTGTCGGAGCAGCGCCAATAAGTTCCCAAAAAAAAAAATTCAACACAGATTTATCCATCTGAGTTACACAACCATCGCCAATGGAGCCGCGGACACCACAACTGCCGACCACAGTCACGAAGCTACCGGAGCAGCAATAAACGTCCTAACAAAAAAATGGGGGAGAGAGAAACAAAAGATGAAGAAGCCAGGCAGCGCCGCCGGCCGTGGGTCGAAATCCTAGCGCCATTGTCGTGGCGTGTCTTCCAGCAAGGCGCCGTCCAGCTCTTGATATGCGCCACCGTGCCCATGAGGAGAGCACCGACGTCGTCTATGGCAATCAATTGCCACCATATCCAAATCTACCAACCGCGACAAGCCCTGGCGGCGCATCACTGCCATGATCAACGGCTCCAATTGGTGCCTCGCGGCAGTCGGTGCCACCGCCGCCTCACTGTTATGGCGTCACAGCTACGCCGCCTACCCACCGTCTATAAGAACTAGCACTGCCGTCCAGATTTGCGCCACTAATGGCCGCATTCCTTGTTCCTGATCTGTACCATTACGACCACTAAAAAGAATCGTGATGAGATTTCCTTCAGATCGATTCCCTTTTTTTCTTTTTCACGGATTTGCTTGTTGCGCTTTGACAATTTGTTCATCAAATCTTACCTTCTTTCTTTTTTGTTTGTGTGTGTGTGTGGTGTGGGCACACGAGGGTTCCATATTGTGGTGGAGGTGGTGACAAACAAAGGTGGGCGGCGGTGGTGATGATGGCAGAACCGTGCTGGTCGTTGTGGGTTTTCGGTTGATCGGAGGACAGGCTCATAGCTTGTGGTGGTGGGGAAGAGAGAGAGAGAATGGACAGTAAGAAAGGAAAGATGGGGTAAGGGAAATTGCAAATTTACCTATGCCAAAATGACATGTGTGGTGCACATGCGGACTTAACGTTCAAAATTGAACGGACATCCAATTTTGGAGCTGTTTGCAACGGTTTTGTCAACCTCAGGGGACACTATTGAAAAAGTTGTAAACACGGGTAGTAAAGTGCAAAAACGTGTAAATCACAGGGGACAGTTTTGTAATTAACCCTTTAAACAATTAACCATAATAACCCAATGCAACAAATTTTTAATTCTTTAAACTAGGATTCATTCTTACCAAATTTCAAGTAATATAAATAAAATTTAAATCTTATACAACACCAACTACTACTCAATTCAACAAATTAGATGTTCACTAAATATAGTAGATTAAATCGTACAAATTCCCAAAACAAAATTACAAGTTTCATTGAAACTTGAAAAAAAAAAACCAATAACCTTGCTCCGAAACCTACACAAACTCTCTCTATTCATGGTTGTCATACATTTTTCTTTGTCGATCACAATTTGAGAAAGAGCATTAGTTATACATATTCGTTTAAAATGAACAAAATAAATAGAAGAAAACTAATTGTTAAATTTCAACTAAAAATCCAGTCAACACCAGCTGTAAGAAATTACGCAAAAATCATAGAGCCCTGTGAGATCTATGCGACTAAAGAAGAACATAAAGCAATTATGAAAAGAAAAAAAAAAGATTTGTTGGGGGCAATAGGAAGCATGCATGTTGCAATAACATACTTTATTTTGTAAGTCAAATTGCTTCACAAATGTTCCAAGCGGGCATGATCCACGTACAATAAGATATACACTAATAAGCTATAAATTCAAGATTCCAAAAGGTATCTAAAGAGTCATGTTCTACCCAGAAGAAAATGTTTAAAGCATGCGACTTGAGCTTTGCCAAAGAAAGCTCCACCGTAAAATGTTCCATTGTCCGTTGCACCTGGAGATTACAAAAGAAAATATTGCCAAAAAATAAAAAATGAAAGGAAATGTAACCATTGCACTCAGAAGGCCAATGCATCCTTAGTTCTTCTACATGGAGAGGCTCAAATAGTTGCTACTGACTGGATTCACGAAGACACAAAACAAGCTCCTCCAAAATTAAATTCTTCTTTGCTTTTCGTATATGTCTCCAATAAAGCTCTAGAACCTCGTCTACAACCTCAAATAGTTACTGTTTATTGCCTGAGGGCTTTTAGCGACAGAATATCCGTCGCTAAAAGTCTATCGGTAATACCTTTAGTGACGGAATATCCTGTCGCTAAATATTTTTTAAAATTATTTTTTTAGAAAAAAAAATTAAACTAAAATACAAGAATTATCTTCAGCAACGGAATGTCCGTCGATAATTAATTTATTGTCCCATCTCTAAAAGTCAATTTTTGGCGACAAATTTTCAAATTCCATTGTTAAACTTTTAGCACGGGGTTAGTTCCAACAGACTTTTAGCAATGGAGTGTTTGTTGCTAAAAGTATTTTGTGACGGAAAAATGACTTTTAGCAAGGGAATTGTCTGTCGCTAAAAGTCTGTTTTCTTGTAGTGGTTTTTGTTCTAAATTAACACTTAGAAACTCAACTTTTACTAGCTTCAGGAGCTACTAAATTAATACACAAGTATTATACACTGCAAAATTTGTTTTGCACTCATAACTGATAATATCTTAGTAAGATTTTCAGAAGTGGTCATAAAATAAGATTAGTATCTACTAATCTTATTAATGCAATTTTACAATCTAACAATCTTTTTTCTTAAGTCGTAAGCCTAGAGACATTATATAAGTAAGTGCAGGCTTTGATCCATGTCAAGTACTCAAGGTTGCTCCAAAAGCATATCATGTTTTTGAAAAGTTTAAAATTATATATCTTAAATAATAAAGACTCTCAAATTGATGTGACATATCAAGCTTAGGTTGTGGCAAGGACAAGCAAGATCAAATTCTTCCGACCCTTACCAAGAGGATAAAAGTTGTTACAGAAGTTCCCTTGTGGTATCTATAACGACATTTTTATAACAAAATGTGGTAAGTAATTTGACAATTATAAGTAATGGGATTCCAAATATCTTATTAGACACAAATTATTGTCATTGTCTATTTCAACTAGAGTTAAAGCAAGACTGGTTGGAGCAAAAACTTTTTTTAAGAAAATGTTTCTTTTGTGTTAAATTAACAATTTTGGAAAAACCACCATAGTGTGTCGGTGCCGAAGAGAGTTTGCTTTTATAGTTGCTTTTGCCTTTTATAATTGAGCAAGAGTTAAACTCACAGCTTTGTTCAGTATGCAGCCATGCAATCCTGCTCTTGATCTTTCTAATTTTTGGTTTGCTTGAAATGCTTAAATTTGTTCTTCCAAACCTACATTCCTTTCAGTATTGGTTCCATATCCTGTGTTGAGTTAGAGGTGTCAAAGGGCCGGGCTTGGGCAGGCCCAGCCCGGGCCCAGCGGGCCAGAAAAGGGTCGGGCCATTTTGGGCTTCGGGCCTTGTAAACCGGGCCGGGCCCAAATCTTGGAAATAGAGGCCCTATCCAGGCCCAAGCGCTAGGCCCTAAACCATTCAATATCGTTCTTGTGACTAATGAAGTGCCTTAGAGCTTTATGTTTACTCTATTTGAGAATATTGATTAGCAACAAAGAATAATTTTGTTCGCAAAAAGACAATCTTTTCACATGAGTAAATATAAAGAAATGTGCATGTCCAAAATGTTAAAATAAAAAAGTAAAATATGAGGTGTAGAGAGAATGATGTGTGAGAAAGAAGGGGGGAAGGAAAAAAAATGACTCAAAATGGTTTAGGGCCAGATTTAGGGCCAAAGGGCTGGGCCGAAAAGAGGGCCAGAAACGGGCCAAGGGCCGGGCCTGACCCGGGCCTTTTTAGGGCTGGGTCGGGCCGGGCCATTTTTGGAAAATATTAGGCCTGGCCCTAGCCCAGGCCCAAGGCCCTACAGGTTAGGGCCAGCACTATTCATGCTTAGGGCCGGGCCGGCCTGGCCCGCTGGCGGCCCGACCCTTTTGACATCTCTAGTTTGAGTGGGAACGTGGGGCAAGTGCCCTCTTTGGATATGGTCACAATGTGGACACCTTGTCGACAGTCTACAGCTGAAATTACAGTTTTTCCAGAATGGATCAACCTTGGTTGAGTCGAATCCATCTAAGAACATTTAATGGTGCAAACACCATGAAACCCAAGCAAGAGTTATAACCAGCAACAAATTAATCAATCAATGGTGAAGTGGTTGATAAAAAAACCAAGCTTTTTACTCACCTCGATCTCGCTCCGTTTGATCTGCCTCAGGTTGATTCACATCAGTTGTCCTTCTCTAAACTTTTTACTCTTCCTTCTGTGGATTCTTCAGAATCTTTTTACCTCGCTATTGCGGACTGGACTAGGGGTTTCGAGAGTTGCCCCTAAGCAATCCCTTCTCCCTAAATGAAAATCCTTAGCTGAAATTGCAGAGGCTTGGACAACTATTGACAATTCGATCTGCAAACTTGTCCGTAGTAATCATCTGGAATGTATCTTTCTTCTAGAAACCAAATCAAAGGTTTCATCAGTCTCTCGTAAATTTTTAAATTTGGGTTTTTCCAACTGGGATGGTATAGATGCAATTGGAATTCTTAGTACGAAAGGAGGTTTATGGGTCGGATGGACTGATAATGTGTGAGGATTAGTCCTTTACAAGGACAAACATCTAATTCTGATAGAGTTCTCATAAGACTTAGAAAACTTTGTGGCTTATGAGTTTAATTTATGGTGATCCTAGTTTGCCTAAAAGGGGATGAACGTGGGATCATATCTCAGAAATCCTTAAGCCTTACAACTTACCCATCCTACTAGGCAGAGACTTCAATCAAGTTTTGTCACCCGCCGACAAAACAGGTCTCCGTCATCTCAGTACCCTGAGCAATCATCTGCTACAGGAATTCATTTGTACCAATCACCTTATCGAATGCACCACCATGGGACTGACCTCCACACAGTGTAATAATCGTCCCCCGGAGTTTTGTACTTATGAAAATTTGGATAGAGCTTTTGCTAATCTTGACTGGATATCTCGGTTCCCACAGGCTAAGATTTACAATCTTGGTATCCAAATCTCCGACCATGCCCCTCTTCTTTTTGATAACTGCCTTTTTATGAGGTTTTATGTCGTCCCAAATGCTTAAAGCAAATTTGGCTCCAACAACCGGACAGGTATAAATGTATACAGGAAGCATGGTCTTTTCCGGTGGATGGATCACCTTTATTCAAAGTTATCATGTGGGGCAAACAAATGATGAATGTTTTACTAGTGTGCAATAAAACCAGCTTTGGTAATTTGAAAACCCAAATCTCCGATATCAAAGCAAGCTTTATTCACTTTCAGAGCCTTTTACATTCCACAGATGCCCATATTTTAGAACATCAACATCGCGACAAGCTTGAGTGGCTCTTGGACTGTGAGGAATTATTTTGGACACAAAAAGCAAAATCCAAATGGCTTCAGTTAAATGATTGAAATACAATATTTTTTCACGCATCAACCTTAATTCATCGTAAGAGCAATCATATTTCTTCCCTTAGTGATGAAGCAGGAATTACTTATACCTCACATCGGGACCTATATAACTGTCTTCTTACTCACTTTAAATCTATCATGTGTTCCCCCTCCTCAAGTACTAGTGATCCCAGAAATTTCACTACTCTCAATGCTTTACATCACACCCTTTCAAAACGACAGATTAATCTTACGGGCAAAACCTTCGTTGTGGAGGAAATTAAAACGGCTCTTTTCCAACTTTCACCTCTCGAAGCTTTGGCCCCGACGGTATCTCACCTCTTGTCTACCCAAAATGCTGGAATTTCCTCTCTATCCATTTAACATCTGTAGCCCTGTCCTTTCTTTTCTTGGGACATATGTTATCTGAAGCCAACAAAACTTTTATCATGCTAATTCCAAAACGACAAATGCTACCTACCCTAGTGATTTTTGCTCTATTAGTCTTTGCAACACCATATACAAAATCATTGCCAGAAGTTTGGCTAACCGTATAAAACCCCGTCTGGATAGCCTCATTTCAGAATATCAAAATGTCTTCATTCCCGGCCGAAATATTGGTGATAATAATTTCATTGGACAAGACTGGTCTGATCCTATAAAAACTCTAAAGCTATTTTAGGAACAATTAAGATGGACATGAGAAAAGCCTATGACAGAGTTAAGTGGGTCTTTTTGGAAGCTGTTCTACTGAAAGTCCTATTCCCAGAGCACATAATCTCACTTATAATGACATGTGTGAAGACGGTCACCTACGAAATTTTGTTTAGTGGATCACTTACCCGCCGTTTTCTCTCTATGGTCTAAGACAGGGGGACCTTCTCTCTCCATATCTATTTATTCTCTGCACTGAAGCCTTTTTGTCTACTCTTATCGCGCGGCCAACATTAGTGGCATCATCCCAGGCATTAAAGCAGAGATTAAAAGCCCACCAATAAACCATCTCCTCTTTGCGGACGACTTTTTTTTATTCATGAAAGTTAGTCACTCCTCTTGTTGGGAGGTGATAAGCTTATTGGACAACTATTGCTTGGAATCTAGACAACTGATAAATCAACAAAAATTCTCCTTTATCAAGACCTAATACCAGCGATGAGGATAAACAAGCATTTTAGACTACCTTGGGCGTAACACACTCGACCATATTTGAAAAGTATTTGGGAAGCACTCTTGACATTATTACCCATGGGAAAGAATATTTCTAGAACATCATACACAATATCTGGGCATGCTGTGTAGGATGGAAAGGCTGTATTCTCAATAAAGAAGGGGAGCAACCCTTGTTGTATCAGACTTTCCTCTATTCTAATCTACCATATGCAGGTATGCATCTTTCCTAAAAAGGTCTGTAAAGAAATTACTCTATCCTTAGCAATTTCTGGTGGTATGGTGATGAAGAGAAGATAGGACTACACTGGGTAAATTAATTTGCCTTATGTGGGGGAAAAAAACATTGGTGGCCTCAACTTTAAAGATCCGTGTATTTTTAATCGTCCTCTACTTGCCAAATTTTGTTGACGTTTATCCGGGCACCAAAAGATATGGTTACTCGAGTGTTATATGGTAAATATTGTGTCCGAGAGAATTTTTTTCTTTCAAAATCTACTTGAACCTTTTCTTGGGGCTGGAGAAGTATTCTAGGTGGTCCTTTAGTCTCACTCCAAGGCCTTCGATGACAGTTAGGCTCAGGTTCTCAAATTAACATCTAGCAAGACAATCAGATTCCAAATGTTTAATCAACAAATCCGAATAGTGGTAGAAGTAGAGGTTTACCAATGGATATAGAGTAAGTGATCTTATCTGGAATGGTGACTGGAATCAAGAATTGCTGCTTGAAAAGTTTCCCATGGACATATGCCGAATAACTTTAACCATTTATATTTCCTCTAATGGTTTTGAGGATCTTAAAGTATGGGGTCATACCACTACTGGAGTTTTTACCATAGCTTCTGCCTACCAAATGCTTTATCAGGAAAAACATTCCGCATTACTAAGAAGTAGCCTACAACCCTATTGATCACTCTGTTACACACCACAGGATTGGACTAATCTTTGGAAGTTATCACTTCCATCCAAGATGCTCTTTCTCACACCTAACAACTACTTTGGGATTGTCTCCCTCTACACACCAATCTGAAATGTCTATCGCTCACATGTACTGATGCGTGCCCCCTTTGTGACACAGCATCGAAAACTTGTGATCATCTTTTTCTTAGATGTCCGTTAGTCCGACCTGTTTGGTATGGTTTACCTATTGGAATTCGCTCTAATGATATCCACCACTCCATTTCTGAATGGCTAATAGCATGGATAAACGGCCCTCTCAAAAAACAAATCCTCATCCTTCCTTGCATCTACATATTTATGATATTATGGTTCATTTGGTTCCATAAAAACAATCTAACTTTCAGACAAACATCTTTCAACCCCATCATAGTAATCCAGCAAATTCAACAAAACCGTATCCAATATTATGGCCTATACCCAATATTATGGCCTTTACCAACACAACCTAAAAACCACCTACAACCAAATTGCCAGCCTTCCTCATCCTTCCAAAGACCTTCCTTTCTACACCCCAACAGCCGCCCTTCCTC
Source organism: Escallonia herrerae (assembly GCA_033070095.1). Taxonomy (NCBI): domain Eukaryota; kingdom Viridiplantae; phylum Streptophyta; class Magnoliopsida; order Escalloniales; family Escalloniaceae; genus Escallonia; species Escallonia herrerae. The sequence goes on along the minus strand of JAVXUP010002365.1, from coordinate 30,557 downwards.
ACATTCCCTAAAACATGACTCAAATATCACCCTCACTCAATCATCCCACCAATGCAATAACCCTATTAGTTACCAATTAGAAATACATGTATCCTTTGTAGCCTCTATGCTTACAGCTGGCCTGGGTATCACGTGCATGGATTCTAATCAGAATTGTTGTGGCTCAGTAGCAATCTCCTTCCCTTCTTTTGATATTTACTTAACTTTTGGATGGGGTTTATTAATAGCTACAAAATGGGCACTTACAAATCAATTTAACCATATTATTGTACTAACGGATTCTATTTTTCTTCTTTCACAGTTATCTGAGTCTGCTGACATCCTGGACATGGTGGCATCGATCATGTCTGACTTTTGTGCTACTTTGCCAAATTTCCACTCCTTTTGTATAGATAGTGTGGTGGCTGGCATCCTTTAGGAGGCACGTACACTATCATTGTTAGCGTGTAAAGCCCGAATACAAGAAACTACAATTGGATAAGTAAAATCTTTTGTAACCATAGTCAATACTTTTCTACCTGTTTTTGTTAGGGTAAATGTAAATTTGAAGAATGCTATGAGTGTGTATATTTGTAAGTCATGAAGATGTCATGACTCGTAAGCACTAGTCTATGTTTATAAACCTATACCTAACTTTTTTATTTATTTCATTCTCTTATTAACCAAAAAAAAATGGTGAAGTGGTTAATTTGAGGGATGATAATTAGAAGCAAAGGAATTTAATCGAAATTTTTTTTCCAAACCAACATATACTAATGAAGTCTTTGAAATGAGTTGTTAGAGCAAGAGAAAAACAAAAGAAAAATCGTTGAAAGAAACCAATGCATTGCTCAATTTCAAGAGAATTAAAATTAAAGGTTCGCTCTAGTTAAATATGAAGGGGTTATAAGTGAACTTGACGTGGTTCCGAATGTGAGTTCAATCAAAAGGTGGCTTATAAATTCTTAATCCCTACCGTATAAGATTAGACACAAATATGATTTCTTGTAATGGTTTCTGAGTAGATCCTAATCAAAAGTAGTAAAATCAATCTCCTAAAGTTAGGATCCTGGATCTCCTTTCTAAGCCTCATCTTCCAAGTAAGTCCTAATCCAAAAATCAAATATCGTTCTTACCTTAGATTACCGTCACTTCTTCCAACACGTACAAACCAGTTAAACCCTACTTTTGAAATTACCTAGGAACGTCGTTATAACCTCCAAGTTTGCAAAGCCAATCATATGAAAGTCAGCCATGCTACATCATCAATCATTCCAATAATGAAAAGTAAATCAAATTTCTTTAATGCTTAATCTGAACTATAATATCTGAAAATGCCCCCGGGTAAAATAAGTCAAATTATACTCAAAAAGTTCAGAAAAGAGAGTTTTCAATCCAACAAATATTTAAAACCTGTTTCTTTCGTCGCATGGACCATTATATGACCGTAAGGATATTGGCAATGGTAATATATATAATAGCAATCATAGCCAATGTGTTTGGTTCATTACCGAAAAATTGATAAAAAAGTGTAATCCTAATTATGTTTGAATGATTGGTTCAACAAATACGAGTTATAATAAACAACTATCGAATAATTTCACTGCACATCATTTTTTGGCACATTATTTGTTATTTAGCAAGCAAAGAAGTGTGTATAACTTTGTTTATAACATAAAAGTTGCAAGGCCGCAATATTGACACTTTTCAGATGGCTAAATAATTTAAAGGGGAAAAAAGACAACCTTTCAAAAAATTGCTCTCTCTAAGAGAGAGAAAATAACGACAACCACTCGCCTCCTGCGACATCTTGATTCTTCTTAGTTTCCGTCACCAAGCCTAATTTTTCCGGCAAGTGGTGATGAGGTAGTCTAGATGATGTTTAGTTAAGGTTCGTGGGGGATCTTGGTGGCAAAGGTGAGCTGGACGGCATTGTTGCCAGATTGCAATCGATCTGGTTGTTTCTCCTCTTTATTCTAGAGTTGTTCGTGGGTTGGGGTTTAGTGAGGAGTTAATCTATTAGAATCCTTGAGGAGCTTTTTGATTGGTTCGTGGCTAGCTTAGGGGGTAGTTATTGTCGCTAGTGGGTATGTTTGTCGTCGGCAGGGTTTGTGGGTGTTATGCGGCCATGGGTTGGAGAAGGTGAGCAAGTTTTTTTTCCCTCCCCCCTAGATGTTGCCCATTCCCCCTAAATCTAGTAAGGTTGGTTGTTGTGTTTGCAGGTGGTTGTTGGCTGCGTTGTTGATGGGTCTCGGTGGGGCCTTCGATAGTTGCGTTTGAAGGATGTTTACTGTCGACGGGCGTCGGTGGGGCCTTCGATAGTTGCGTTGCTGACGCGTCATGATGGGGCTTTGGTTTGTGTTTAACAAAAGGTTGTTGTTGGTGGTGAAGGACAAGGTTTGCTGCCAGTGAGATTGGTGGCTTCAATGGGGTTTTTATATGTTAGGTCCAGATGGTTGGTTGGGGGGTTTGTGGAGCTTCTTCCAGCATTTTTCTTTGAGGATTCTGTTGACTTTGAGGGTTTAAAAAGGTGGTTTTCGGTGCCAAAGTGGTGGACGTGGATCGAGGATAGGTTGCTATTGGGACACATGCTGGAGTTGGGATTGCGGCTGCCCGTGTGTTGGAGTTTTGTGATTGGTTGTTTTTTTCTTAGTATTTATCTTGTTTTAGGCTTTTTTATCTTGTTTTTTGGTTAGTATTTTGTGTTTAGCTGCTTAATTTGTCTTTATCTTAGTTTATCTTTTAGTTGCTCACTTGGATGGGGATGTCGTCTATTTAGTTTGTCTTTTACTTTTGACTATTTCATATATATATTCGGTCTCAAAATAAATCCTGGTATATATTCCTGACTTCAATAAAAAAAAATAATCTAAAGGAAAGATAAATATTGGATAAGGTATTAGTACTATTGATTACCTTGAACATGTGAGGTTTGAATTTATGGCACTCACCAGGCGAGTGTAAGAAATTACACTGCCCTCACTAATCTAACCAAAAATTAAATTTCACAAAATTGCCTTTTGGTTTTTCACTGAGTTAATTCTATTCTTTCTTGTCTCATTTTTTCGTTGTGCCCACATGACCTGTCCCTCTTGCTCTCTCTGACCTCTTCTTTATCACCACCCAAAGTACTAAGCCACTAATGAAACGATGAGTCACCCTCGTCAAAACCAATACTAATCACTTCATGTCTACCTTGCCCTTGAGATCACACTTGACCATCGTTAGTAAGCCTGTAATTAACCAAAAAACATTGTTAAGATGAGCTCCCCAACGAGAGATGAGGTAGAATAGCCATGGGGGTTGTATTTGTCAATAGTTATGGATATCTCCTCTACGTTTGTTTCGGCGATCATCATCCCACTATTGATCTCGTCGCTATTGAACCATCCATTGAACTAATGTGTCTCCATTGTCCAGTGTTTGTATGTGCTTGTCTATTAGTGAGAGACACATGAAATAAATGAAAGGAAAGGCAGGAGACGATTGTGTTGGCCAAGCAATGGCATTGTGTTTGTGATTATGTGTCTAAACCTCTCTCTGCTCGGTGATGAGAGGTTGTGGGCTTAGGGGGCTATGGAGCCACGTAGACCATTAAATTAAATGATTTCAAAGAAGAAAGAAGAGATAAGTAACTAATGACCCCCTGTACTATACTGGGTGTGCGATTTTTCCCTCTTCACTTCAAAATTAACAACTAAACCCCCCACACTTACAGAAAATTGGGCACCTTAGACGGAAACCGTTAGATTTAACAACGCGTGGTTAACACACGAGTTGACTAACGATTTTTTTTAAATGACAATTTTGCCCATTCTTGTAGGGATAATTAGCTAATGACCCCCTGTACTATATATGGTGTGCGATTTCTCCCCCTCCACTTTAAACTTAACCACTAAACCCCCACACATACAGAAATTGGGCACTTTAGACTGGTCCGTTATGAATAGCGTGAAATGACCAAAATACCCTTATTTCTTTACCCAATTTAAGTTTAATATCATTCTTTCAACTTCCTTTTATCTCTTCTAACACTTTTATTCAATCCCACATACACACACTCCGCGCGCGCGCGCACACACACGCATTAAACACACATACACCCTAAACCCACACACATACGCGCACCCTACTGCAAACATACATAAACGCTGCTCGCCTGAGGCTGTGGCGGCAACGTCGTCGCGAATCTAGTGCTACCCCAGCAGCGTGTAGCCGGTCGTGGTGGTCCGGTGATACTGCTTGGCGCGATGTTGCGGATTGGGATGACGCCACGACGGAGGTTAGACCGGCTATTTGGGGACGTGGTCGTCGATCGTGGTGGCACGGATCTGGACAGATGTATGGCAATCAGATGCTGATAGCGTGCGTCTGTGGGGATTACTACTACTACTACTACTACTACTACTACTACTACTACTACTACTACTTAGAGTGGTCAAAGGGCCAGGCTTGGGCCGGCCCAGCCCAAGCCCATCGGGCCTGCTGTGGGGCGGGGCCGGGGCGGGGCCAGTGGGGCTGCCAATAGGGCCGGGCCGGGCCGGGCCTGCCGAAGGCAAACCTAGGCCCAGTCCAAGCCCTGGCCCTAGGCCCAATATCTAGGGCCGGGCTTGGGCCGGGCCCGGGCCCTTTTTTTTTTTCTTCTTGTTATTCAATTTTAAATTTCATCTCTAGGCAATATTCACAATTTAACGAACCTAATCTTTATCCTTTTATTTCATTATAAGTAATATACATATGTATGTATGTATATACATATTTATTTGTTAACCATTATATTTTTTATTATATGTTAAACATTTTCATACTCTTCTTGGTGAGCTTTATTAATAAAATCTTAACACATAACAATTTATATAGAAAAATAATAAATGTATTCATAGGCTCTCCTCCTTTTATCCGGGCTTGGGACCGGCTGCTTGTAAACAAACAGGCGAAGTTACCTATTTTTTTATATATACGAAAAAATATATATCTTGCTTGTAAAAATTTATTTTATATATATGGAAAAAAGTATATTTTGTGAAAAAATTTATTCTTAAAATTCTAACAATCAAAATAATAATGCATGTCTATCCAAAATATCAGCAATCAAAGATCAAGAAATCTGCAACGTCAACCAAAAGGATCAAAAGAGGAAAATAAAAACAAATTACCTAATCATCCAGAAGTACTTCAATATCCGAGTCACTGCTCTTCCTATCATCAATCGGTTTATCTTGCTCGCGGTATTTCGCATCAAGATAATCCTTCCAACATACACATAGCTCGAGCGACTCGGGGTTAAGACGACTCCTCCTGTCATCCAAAACCCTCCCGCTGGCTGAAAATGCCGACTCTGAAGCAACCGTGGAGGCTTGCACTGGCAGTACATCCCGTGCAATTTGGGATAAAGTTTTATACATGTTTTGATTTTGTTTCCAAAAATTTAACAAATTAAAATTAACCTGTTCTTGCCTTGATAAATCAGAATAATGATCAGTATTTGCATATACACCAATCTCATTAAAAGAGGAAAAAGTATACGAACCTGCCGAATTAGAAGTACCTTCACCTGGTAGTTGTCTTGCTACTAGATGTTCAAAGCCCTGAAGGTATGGCGCATAATACCTCTCAACAGTGGATGATGATGTAGCTCGCCCGCGCACGTCAGCAGAATTACGATAGAGGTTGAACAAGTCCTCAAACCTCTTGCTCACTTTTGCTGTGAATGCGGTTGTCTCCTCTGCTGTGTAGCACATTAATTTCGATATCTCTTGTATCGAGGCGTTCACGCCATGCAACTTTAACCTAGGATCTAAACAAGTAGCCACAGTAAAAATAGCAGGCAGTTTACTCCAATATTTATTAAATTTTTGATCCATCACTTTTACTATTTCCTTAAAGGGTCCTATATATCTCCATTTTGTTAACATTGTAGCCATCTTCAGAATTTCTATTACAGCGAGAGGAGAGGTGGGATAGTACGTACCAGACAATAAATTGGTAGACGTGTAGAATACCTCCAAAAATTCAGCTAGGTATGTGGCCATCTGCCATTCCTCTTGAGTTGGCAAGCCGGCTGGGAACTGGGTTAGTAGAAAATGCGTATAGACTTCTCGGTATGCCAGAATGTGTAAAAGCATGTGGTATGTAGAGTTCCACCTGTGGACCACATCTGTAACTGCTCTCCTGCGAGGCATATTATATTGAACACACAACGTTTTAAATTGTTGTGTTCTCGGACTCGAGCTATTAACATACGCTGTCATACCCCTCATTTTGAGAAGAATATCTCCTGCAGCAGCTAAACCATCTTGAACAATTAAATTAATAATGTGACAAACACAGCGAACATGAAATAATTCACCATTAAGTACAGGTTGAAGCGTCTCCTTTAAAGCTGCAACAACAACTTTATTATTAGAAGCATTATCAAAACTAACACTCATAATCTTATCCTTAATTTTAAATGTGGTGCATGCTTTTAATATAAGAATAGCAATGTTCATTCCATCGTGCGGATAAGGGAAGTGCTCGAAAGCGATGATTCTCTTGTGCATAACCCAATCTGCATCAATCCAATGAGCGGTCACACAAGAATAACTAACAAAAGTATAAGGAGATTGCCAAATATCAGAAGTAAGACTAACTTTACCTTCAAATTTATCGAAATAATCGATAAGGCGTGCTTTAGCAGCATTGTACTGTCGGAGTGCATCGGATCTAGTTGTGTTTCTATGAACCTTTTTGTACAAAGGTTGAACGTATGTGTTCATATATCTAGAGTGCTTAGGATTATCGGCAAAAGAAAAGGCTTGTTCATCATGAATAACAAATTCAGCGAGACCGTCTCTTTGCTCTCGCTGATTATAAACAAATAACTTACCGTCAAAAGATAACTGCGTTTGGGTAGGTTCGACGTGGCCTTGTCGAGGTGCACACAGAGGGTAATGCCTGTTAAGATGTCCATTACCACTACCAGACGAAAATAATTTAGCGCAGTACTTACATCGAGCTTTTCGGATGCCGTCCACCGTAACTACATCGAAATGATTCCAACACTCGGCTTTCTTTTTTTTTCCCTTTTGGACTTCTGGCTCATTACCGGAGGCATTGCTCGGCCCTTCTTCATCATGACCAGGCATAGGGTTGAGATTATGCCACGGAGTAGTAGCTTCGCCAACCGAGCTGCGTCCTTGACTATAATGCGGGGGGTCTTCATCAGGCGTGTATTCAAAATCTGGAATGTTTTGATTGAACTCCCAATTGGCTTGGGTATCTATCATACAGCCTGTACTCATTCGTCCAGGAACGAATGGTTGTGTTGGTGCTTGGATTGGTGTTTGTGATGGCCGTGGCGCTGGCGCTTGTGCTGGTGGTGGTGCTTGCGATGATGATGATGTTTTTCGTGATGACGATGCACGCCTCATTTTCTTCAATAATCCAGCCATATTTCGAGCTAAACTTTGTAAGAGTAACTAAATACACAAGTATAAGAGTAGTAATAAGAAATAACAATTAAAAGAATGAACGAGTAACAAATATTAGAGAGTTAGTAATTAAAAAGAATTTAGCAAGACTAGTAATTAATAAACAAGAGTACTAATTAGTAAATACTAGTAGTAATTAGCAAGAGTAGTAATTGGAGAGGAAAATAGTAGCAAAGCTTGTAGAAATATAGAATGTTTAGGTAAGAGAGAGTAAGAAGATTGGTGTGAAAAATTAGAGAGAAATGGTGTGAATTTATAGATTTTAGAAACTTCACAAAAGACCAAAATACCCCTACAAACTATCCGTTTATAGTTGTTGGGGAGGGTAAGAGTGTAAAGGAGTTGAAAAATATAGGTTAGACTAAAATACCCCCCAAACTAGCCGTTATATTGCTGTTGGGGGGGTAAAAGTGGAATTTTGGAAAAGGGGTGAAAGAAAGGGGGGAAAAACAAAAAATTCAAACAAGTGGGGCCAAAACCGGGCCAGACCCGGGCCGCAGACCGGGCCAGAACCGGGCCGCAGCCGCCAGACCGGGCCACAGACCGGGCCGACTTCGGGCCGGGCCAAACCCGGGCCGTTTCCGGGCCGGGCCGGGCCGGGCTTTTTCGCAGAAAGTGAAGGCCTGGTCCAGGCCCAGGCCCCAAGCCCGCTTGTGCTGGGCCGCTACTGTTCATGGACGGGGCCGGGCCAGCCCGGGCCAGAACCGGGCCGGGTCGGGCCAGCCCGCGGGCCGCCCGGCCCGTTTGACAACTACTACTACTACTACTACTGATTGCCATGGTCGGTTGTGTGTAGTCGGACAGTATAAAGTTGGGGGAGTTGGCCAGAGTAGAGCCGGTCGTGGTGGTTACTGCGACGCCGATCATGGTAGCTGTTGCGCCAGCGATGATATACCAACAATGATGATTCTTTTTTTTTTTTTGGGTGTTGTAACTCCCTGGTGATCGGAAAAAAAGATCGGTGGGTGTGGTTAGTGAATGCGCCGAATGTGGCGGGGCTAACCAGAGGAGGAGGTGCAGATTTGCGGTGAATTTGGTAGCGCATAAAGGGGGTAGGGGACTGGTCTGACTGGTGTGGGGGGAAGAAGGGGGGAGGGGCATGGACAAAATTGTCATTTTAAAAAAAATCGTTAGTCAACGCGTGTGTTGACCACGCGTTGTTAAATTTAATGGTTTCCGTCTAAGGTGCCCAATTTCTTGGGGGGTATAGTGGTTAATTTTGAAGTGAAGGGAGAAAATCGCACACCATGTATAATACATGTGATCATTAACTAATTACCCCAAAAAGAAATTTAGAGGTTGTAGTTGGGACAAAAATATGAATCAAATGATTTATGGAGGCATTGAAGATCAATTCAAATAACAATGAGGTTGAATGCAACAAGAATATGAAACTACACGTGAATGAATGTAATTTTTTAAAGCTCATGTAACTCGGTTAATGACGTGAAACCTCGTACACGTTCTCCCTTCCCCTGATTAACCTAAAAAGCCGTCAATATCTTTTATTACCGGGTTAATTCGACCGGCCAACATCCAAAACAAAACGTCAAAATCCGACTGATCACCGGTTTAGCCCGGTTTTTAAAACCCCAAGGGTTTAAACTTCAGAGCACAAAGGACACAGCACAAATTGTACTCGTCAAATCCTCTCTTTAGCTTCTAGCTACGCAGATATTCATTTCCAATGCCTTCAAAGCTCAAAAAGCACTCATCAAAATCAGCCTCAAAGCTCTCCAACTCGGACCAGACAGCAACCTCACCATCTTCCACATCAAAACCTAGTTCAGAACCCACTGAAGAAGACGCCCTTTTGCTTACTCTTGATGAAGCTTCAAGAAAATACCCTTCTTTCATAGGCAAATCCGCTTTGATTGGCAAAATCACAGAAGATGTTAAGGTGGAGGCTAAAGGATGCAAAATATGGCTCTCTGAGTCCTCCATGGTTGCTCATTCCATCGCGCCGGGGTCCACTGTTTCGGTATTTATTTTGCTGTTTCTCATACTATTTTGCAGATATTTACCTGAATAGTTTTCTGGGTTTGTGTTTATCTTGCCTATTTTGTTTGAATTTGGATCCATTATGAAGGAAGCCCCCGCCGACGGGCGGTAGATCAAAGTGCTTAAATTTGTGTCACTTGCGGGCTCCCCTCAGGACCATGAATTTGGTTTTAAGATAGGATTTTCTGTTAATTTGGAAATGGTAGTCATTTCGAATACATCTCCAGAGAGTGAATTTTTGGGTCCTTACCCAATTTAGAAAGAAAACGGTTGTCAAAAATGTTTCTCAATTTTAGACTTTAATGTTGGGAAATTTTCTTATTTACCCTGTATGGATACACAGAATCTGTACAGTATGATGTTTTGTGTTCAATTTTGCCGAAATTATGAAGTTTTTGACATGCTTAGTTCATATGAGACTTGCAAATGTATAAGACGTTGGGGTAATGTAGATTTAATGTAGTTTATCATTCAAAAGAACTTTTGTTGATGCGGAGCGTTAATCCAGTGTATAGTTACCTTTATTTCTAATAGTGTGGTTGATTGTTTATGTATGTATGTCTTTCTTGACAGGTCTCCCTTGCAAGTTCTAGGCTGAATTTTCCAAATAACACTCCTCTCAGCTCATTGGCGGATGAATGCTCAAGGGATTTTGGGATCAATTCTGAGGATAGATTGGCTGATGAAGTGGGGAATTACGTTGCTCTAGCAACAGTTTTCCCTTCGTGTAAGGTTTGGATCACAACTACATGTTAGGTTTTACCTGTCGTTCTGTTGTCCAATACTCCTTATGATTTGAAAGCTTAGAAGAGAAAGAACCGTTTGTTAAATATTAGAACATCCACGGGACGTACTAAAGCTCCCTCTTTCAGCTACCAATCAGGCATTCTACATCTGAAGTCTGACTCTTGAAAGAGGAGAATCTTTTTTTTTTTCCCCTATCAAACTTCTAACTACTTGATTATCTAACCAATGATCAGCTTGGGGTGGCTATGATTGAATTTGGGAACTCTTTCGCAAATTAATTTTAAGTTGGTTAATGCTCTTCCATAATGTGTTAAAAAATTCAGACTAGGCTCCTCTCCAAGACCTCTGCCAATTTCTCTCAATACCCACCTGGATTACTGGTTCGGTGGAGAAAAAACTTGAATGGCTCAGATCTCAGCACACTGAGAAATCTAACTCATAACTAGCCACAGTTATGATGGTTTTGTCTCGCCTCCTTCACCCAAATCCCTTTTATCTTTTTCTTCAACCAATTGTTACCCATTGTTGCAGGTTCTACTCTAATGCAGGAGGCGGCACTAGCCACCACCTGCAACTGCGATAGCAGCTTTACTTCCAGCCAGTCACAGTTTCTTTAGAATCATTTCGTCCATATTATTGCTCATATTGTAAGAACAAAAATCATCTAATGTTAGACAATGGGTGATTGTGAGATCTCAAAAAGAAGAAAGCCTCATCTTCCAAAGTTATATGTCATATAAAGAATTTGCGGCTTCAAATTTTACATGTTGACCTGTGATTTTAGGCAATGAAGGCAATTGGGTAGAAGGGGTATGGAGAGCAGCCTGATCCCATGAAATTCAAGGGCAGTATAAGAGGTTAACAACCTGTGGCAAGGATGGGTTGTTTTAGCCACTCGGGTTAAGGTTAAAGTCGGGTCCTGAAACCCCGTAAAGCTATTGCCTTTGCATATCTCATATATGTCACTGTAGCTAGAATGATACGTGCAGTGTGCCGTCTCGAGTTAAAAAAAAAATGTTGGCCTTGCATAAAATGTTACATGGTAGTGGTATTTGAGCTCAGAGAGTAAGCTACCATGACCTGAATCTATCAATTCTCTGTTTTAGGAGGGCCAAGGTTATAACCAATTCAAATACTTGAGATATTTTCTAAGCTTCCCACTATACATGGTTAGAATGGATGCAAGAAAATTTCCCTTGTTTTCTCTGATCTATTATGCTCTATTTAGTCAACTGGAATTGTTGAAGTTAAACTTAACCCAAGACAAAAAAAGGGTTAATATACTTTAGTACCCAAGAGAACACAAAAATCTCACTTGAGGACCCATGTTTTCAAGTTTTACACCTCAGGGTTTGGAGTTCAATTTTTCCATTAGTAAGTACCTAACCCCTTTTTTCGTCTAAATCCCAAACTGTGCTTCTATACTGTTTTGGGCAAAAGCGTCGATTTACCTACAATTATGGCAATTTTTTTTTTCTGCCACATGCCCGCCCCCCTCCCAGCCACTGCAACACACGCACGCACACACACACACACACACATACTCACACATACGCAGAACACACATAGTCGCACCCGTTAGGCCCCTAGCCCGCCCCGTTGCCCAAAACCCACCCCCACACACACATGCACACACCTACACACACCTACCCGTTTGCCTCACCCCCCACCCCCTCACACACACTGAACACCCAAACCCCATCGTTCGCCCCACCCCACCCACAGGGTGTTGATCTTGGCTGCGGCGTCTTCTCGAAGTGGTGGTGGTGGTTATGTGGGGCTTGGGGTGTGGCGGTGGCAGTGGTGGAGGTAGCGTGTCGAAAAATAGAAAAGGAGAGGAGAGAAAGAGCAAACCTGAGTTGACGCTTTTGCCCCTAATGGTTTAGGAGCGAAGTTAGGGATTTGGACCAAAATACTCACTAGTTGCAAAACTAAAACTCTAGACCATGACGTGTAAAAGTGGAAAATACGTGTCCTCAAGTGAGATTATCCTGTACTCTTGGGTAAAGTGTATTTAACCCCAAATTATTCTTTTAAAAAAAAAAGTAGTAACCTTGCATAATAATCATCAAACCTGAAAATTAAAGCAAAAGAGAAAAATCTAAAAGGTAAACAGGCATACCCTTATAGGTTTCACTTACATCCAAACTGACAAGTACAAATAAGAGAACTGAATGCACTAAAAAGGAAATTGTGAAAAATTGCTGAGGTAGTTGATGCGAAATTGTTGATAAGGGAGGGAGAGGGTGGATATATTCTTGTCGAGTATTTTAGACCCGTGGTTCCATCTAACATGAATCACTTACTAATTGAGCTATCCTGTCCTGGTCTTGACGCTAGGTATTAAGCAGTCAGTGCTTTTAATATCTGTTATTTTTGTCATTTATCTACTCTTAAGCTCCACTTGTGTTGCGTTTGACTATGTTGACATCCTTTGCCCTTAGAGTGATTTCAATAACTCATCCTGGATTTTTGGAATTTATTCCTTTGACTAAATTGACATGACGAGGAAAGCAGGCGTAAAGTTCCTTGTTTACTTTGATTAATGGGTCAGAAATATCCTAAGAAATCCCATTGTCTTATCCTCTAATTAATGCATTATGTTTCTGGTACTTCTGCTTCAACTAATGATATTTTGGTTATTATCTACATTTAGCTCGCTAAATTGAAGTCATAGATGTCAAGTGGATCTAATTTCCCCAGATATTTTCATGTAAAGGAAGTTACAAGTCTTGTAGATGCTCCTAGATACGGGGTCATTCACTCATCGCGTCGAGCTCATAAACCACAGCACCTGATGCTATGTGTTTGCTTCTGTTCTTAGCCTTGGATGTCGCAAATATGCTAGGATGTAGTCTGTATTCTTTTTGATCAGTTCACATACATAAATTTCTGAAGTAAAGCTACCCCATCCTTGGGTCTTTTGCGGAGGCAAAAAGTTTGTTTCTAATAGGGATTCTGCTTTTATTTTCATATAACCTTCGGCCAAGAGGTGTCTCCAAAATTCACTTTGAAAGGCCTATCTCCCCAGCTAGCTGCAATGCATATCTCACTGCCAAAGCTTCTAAGATTTCTGCAGAATGATGGGATAAAAAATTTGAGGCAACTGCAACTATACCCACTGCAATTATACACTCTGCATGATGTCCCAAATTATGCTCCCTGCATGATGTTTCTGGTTAGAAATTGCAGCACTAGTGGAAGTAAGGGAAAGGAACTGATAGAAAGAGCTCGATCAGGCAAGGTAGGTGTTGGTTGGGGGGTGGGCCGTGTTGGGGAACAGCTGTATTGGTTCAATTGAGAAATGACCGAATATGATAATTGATGTTACTTCTAACCATAGATAAGTTGCAGCTCTTTTTGAATTTTATTTGGAATTGGCGGTATCCTTTATGGCTACTACTCTAGTTTCTAAATCTCCTGATTGTCACGTCATAAAGAAACGGGATATGCTGTTTACTTCAGATTGTAATATTTGCAGGTTTTGAAGAATGGGGCGCAGTTCTCTTCAAACCTTTCATATACAATGGGTTCTCCTGCCCCGGGTAGAACTGTTTTTGTTTATCCTGTTCATATTCAGTCCTTCACAGGTCTTGGGAGTGGGAATGACAAGTTACATGGCACTACTTCTAATTGCCTCAAGTTAGGCAACTGCAAGGAGTTATATTTAGCACTGATTTCTTCAAAGAGTGGATTCACACCGAAGGGCAATTCATCACCTCACATCGGCTTACCTGTGGAAACAACCCCAGAGCACGTTGAAAATGGAAATGTTTCGTCTCCTAGGACGCCATCAGTCTCTCGATCAAAATATAGGTCTCCTAGTACAAATGAGCTAAATTCACCAAAATACGAGTCAGTGACGAAGTCATCCAGTCTACAGTCCTCAACTTCTGATATATTTGATGTGAGAGAAGTATTGGGTGATGAAACTTCAAAGAAACTACTGCAGACCTGCACTGCTTCATGGCTGTGTTCTCGTAATTTACTTTGTGGAAATCTTGTTATGATCCCGATACTTTCAAAACTTGGCGTTTTCAAGGTTGTAGGTGGTAATGGAGTGTCTGCAGGTTGGAACATTCCTAATATCGTGAATGATAGGAATCATGGTTTGTTACCTGAATGTTCGGAAGTAGTGGACCATGTAGAAGATGTTTTCCTAGTGGACAGTGAAACCAAAGTAAAATTGTGTTTACCAAAGAATTCTGCACTAGAAACTCCAATGAAAAGAAGTTTACCGTGTCTGGAATTCGAATTCAAGGATATCAGATCTAATGTGCTAGCTGATTCTCCAAAACTGGGCGGTTTGTCAAAGGAGTACGAAGTTTTGAAAGATATAATAATTTCATCATCAGTGAAGGGAACTTTGGCAAGGTATACCACGTAGAATCTTTGTCCTTGATTGCTTTTTCATTGCTATATTGGGCTAATGCAGTATCTAGAGTTAGGCAATGCAATTTCCTCACATTTCTTGGGTTCCATTGTGGAAATTCTTCCCCCAGGAGTTTTTTCACTGCCATATATGAATGTGCTGTTGATTTTTGTCTAAGGCAATTGACAGCCTGAAATATCTTTATACGAGGGTTGTGTATCCCAAGGTAATTAGTCATTGTGTGAAGGTTTCTTTTCTAGAAGTACTGTGGGTGGCTTGAAGTTCCAAAGTACGAATGAGCCTTTAGCAGATACTATATCCTGTTCCCCCTATGGCGAGTTTTGTGAATAATACTTAAACCTATCAAAAAAAAGAAAAAAAGTAGATTATTTATTGAGAGGGCCCCCCCCCCCCCGGGGTGGGGGGGGGGGGTTTGTTGGGTTTCGTATTGTAAGTGTCTTGCAATCCCAAAAGAGGATTGAGCGCTTAGTGAATACTCCGTTCCCTGCAGTCATATGTAGTACTCTTGCAGCAGGTTAGAACTTACAGTTAGTGCTGAGCATCGGCCACTCTTGTGAAGGGAATCCTTCTCATAATGTCTTACGCTGGCCAATTAGTTAAAATATAATCCTGCCAAATATACATGGATAAGTATGCCGAAACAATCATATAATTGCCTATTGTGGGCCATAATGCCACTCTCTTGTGTAGCCAAGTTGACATATGGTTGCTTGTGGGACCATGTATCCATGAACTCACATTTCGAGACCTAAATTAATACACGTAGATATCCCAAAGTCGGTCATAGTGTGGCATTAAGGTTACATGCTGATGACTGCTAAGCTCGCTATGCTCTCTGGGTTTTTCCAAGCCCCAAGGCCTATGCTTGTGGAATTGTGTGTATGGGTATGATTTCCAAGATCAGGCTGCATGTAGCTCGTAGAGCCTAGAGCCTAGAGCCAAAGTACTAGTTCCAGCAAGTTTGTGGCATGCCAACAAACGTGGGTGCTGAGCATTGAAACAATATCGTGTACCCTTTCAGGTGGTGCACTGGGCTTGTGCAAACAAGTGAACACCTGTCTTTGAGATTTTTTTCCTTGCATGGTCAAGGAATGTTGATCCTTCACGTCATGGTTTCGCCACCTGTTATGGCATTGTGCGCTTTGGGCTTCTTAATGGATTTATCATACGTGTGGAACATTTAAGAGAGCCAGAGGTGTAACATAGATTCTTTTCAGGTCACAAATGCTTTAGAATGCTTTCAAGATAAAATTACCCTGAATGAGGAGCTCAAGCACCAGACATTTCCACTTTTAACTTTGTGCAGGTTAAAGAAGCAGCCTAGCATGCTGATGTCCAAGTTATGCTGTTGCTTTAGGGTGTATATCTTCTTTGGTCATTTCATGGTTGAGTATGGAAAGAAACAGATGGTGAGTAAAGTCGTAATGATCTGGGGGTTTCTTGGAGGGTATCCTTTTTTTTTTTTTTCTCTTTTCACATCTGTGTTTTTCTCGGGAAGGGGGTTGCTTTTGTGGTTTCTCACTTTGCGAACATAGGAAATATTTGTGGGGCAGAGGAGTCACATATGAGAAAGTTTAAGCATTTCCTGGGCTTAAGAGCAAAGTTGACCAACTGTTAGCTGTTGGTCATAGTTGAGGTGTACAATTTGGCTGGCTTGCTGGATACTCAGGGTTGTCGGATGGATCTTAGTTGTCTAAAACACACCATTTGGTATCTGCCAGATATGAGCATTAACGAAGTGAAAGAGCTGGAGGAATACATCACATGCATCCTTTCATCCTACAACCCAGTTATTTTACTGTTCTGAACTTATTAATTGTGTAGTTTTGTTGAAACCAAGAACATGTCAGGGTGTTTACATATACTGAATTTATGATGACTGTTGATGTCCATGTTTCAGACTGGGTTTACGTCCTACAAAGGGAGTTCTTCTTCATGGTCCACCTGGCACAGGAAAGACTTCTTTGGCCCGATTGTGTGCTCATGACGCTGGTGTCAACTTCTTCTCTGTGAATGGACCTGAAATCATTAGTCAATATTATGGAGAAAGCGAGAGAGCATTGCATGAGGTTTTTGATTCAGCGAGCCAAGCTGCACCTGCTGTGGTTAGCTCTCTCCATTGTCCTATATGTTAAAATTACCTCGTTCGTGATCCAATCATCAATTTGTTGGTTTTTTATCCGGCTTGTAGAACTGTTAAAGCTTTTGTTCAAGCTGGACATGCATATACTTCTTGGAGCCACAGAGGACTGCTTGATTAGATAGTGCTGACATAAAATAACGTAAAGACTTGTTGGGGCTTCCTTTGTGTTATCATGTCTAATTTCGTTTTTACATCTCATATAGTGTTCTTCACTTAAAAATTGCGACTCCGCATGCTCTTTTGACAAAACAGTTCAAGATTCTGCTTCTGACTGACTTGATACGTTCGTTCCTGTTTATGAACTTGGTCGAGAAAGCAAAGATTTGATTTCTGTCTGCAGGTGTTCATCGATGAGTTGGATGCTATTGCACCTGCACGTAAGGATGGAGGTGAAGAGCTTTCACAAAGGATGGTTGCAACATTGTTGAATCTGATGGATGGCATCAGCAGACCTGATAGGGTACTTGTAATTGCCGCTACCAACAGACCTGACAGCATTGAGCCCGCAATTCGTCGGCCTGGAAGACTTGATCGGGAAATTGAAATTGGTAACTTGGAATCTTTCTATATCTCTCAATCTTCGTGTGAATTTTTAAATGAACCCCTGTACCTTGTTGAACTATTCTGCCTGAGATTTCATCTAATGCTCCAATTGTATGTTGTTGCCTAAATATTCATGTGCTGCGTACTGGTCTTAGCTGCTGCACTTGTGATGTCTTCGTTTCTATTGAGTTTTAAGTGAGCATGATTTCAAGTCTCTGCATCATCTCTGGTACTGGCTAAAGGCAAGCTGTTTTTCTTCCTTCGGCTTGGATGCAAAAGAGGGGATCTAGAAATCTAGTTCTTTTTCTTTGTTAGAGCATATTTCGTCCCATCAGCCTCTGAAACGTGGTGTTTAAAATCATCACCAAGGTATTCACCAACAAAATTTGTCCCTTCTAAACAACCTTATCCCCCAACCTAGAGTTATATCTAAGATTTGCTCTAAGCTTAAGCTGTCAGAAAATGGGCCCAACAAAGCACCTTATGGTTTGGCATGCCTTCTCACATGCAAGTGACGAACTAAAGGTACTTACCGGAGTTGTCAAACCAAAGCTCTGATACCATTTTGAATTACCATTTGCTCAGAAAGCTAAAGAGTTCATGGGACGGGTCCAACAGTAATACGATGAAGCATGGACACCTCTTATGGGTCGAGGTATCTTGTCTGACACTTGTCGACACCTCGCCGACACCTCCGGACATGTGTTGGACACCTTTGGGAGGTGTCGAAATTTTTTATCATTTTTAGTTATCGGACACCATGTCAGACACTTCTTCCAGAAGTGTTGGACACTTCACGTAGATGTTTGGGCAGGCATCGGGCTGAAATGAATACTTGAAACTTACTACGGGAGTTGGGATAAAATATTAGGAAAAGTTGGAGCTTTTTTTAGGAATGAAAAATTAGCCAAACTCTGATATATCGACTGGTCATACATATATTCCTTTGTTAGCTGCTGCCAGTGCTGCCTATCCAAGAGATAGAGACAAAGAAGGAGATAGAGGATTTCAGTTGCTGCTTCTTCCCTTCTCTTTTCATTTTCATCACTATCTCTTTTTTCGTCCTAATGGACTGCTACTTCTGTTTCTCATTTCTTGTTTTTTTCCCTTTCTTCCCTATTGTTTCCTTTCTCTTCCTGTCCTTGCTTTTGTAAATAACAAGAAAGACAACTTCTTTTTTAATTTCATTCCAATTGACGTCTTCAATTATTGGCTTCTCTCCTTTCTTCATTATTATTGAAATTTAGGCTGGAATTTGTTTCTTACCTGATGTCAGAAATGGATTCACGTGATGCTAGTCCTGTGTAGTAAGTTCAAGTGAATTTTTTTCTTACTTGATGTCAGAAATGAATTTGTTACCTCTGTTTCTCATTTCTAATTTTTTTCCCTTTCTTCCCTATTGTTTCCTTTCTTTCCTTGTTCTTTCTTTTGTTACTAACAAGAAAGAAAACAACTTTTTTAATTTCGCTCCAATCAACGTCTTCAATTTTTGGCTTCTCTCTTCATTATTATTGAAATTGAGGCTGGAATTTGTTTCTTACCTGATATCAGAAATGGATTCAAGTGATGCTAGTACTCTGTAGTAAGTTCAACTAGGGCAGACGACCCAGGTAAGCCTTTGTGGAGATTTGTAACAAAGTTTGGCAAGGCTCCACAAGGTGGAAGAAACTAAGTAGTGCAACTTTAGATGTGGAACATGCTTGAAACATAGGAAACACATAAATATATACAAAAAGTAGACAAAATTCAGCGGTCTCCTGCGGTGTCCAAATTCTGATTTCTGAGAATTGCGGCTTCTGTATCGGTTTCCCGCTTGGTTTCAGTGTTGGACACAGTTTCCGTACTGGTGCTAACTAGAGTATATATAATGCTATAACCATTACTTAATAATTGCCCTCCAGAAATATATTTTTTTCGTGGGTTGTAGAAAAGCCAAGTAGTTGTTTGTTGATGCTTAATCTCAGAGGTCCACGATTTGGATATTTTCACTAAGCTCAAATAGCTTTTTATACTCTTTACGGCTCTTAGTCGGTAATTTTGGGACTTTGGAGCAGATCAAGACCCCTACCAAATAGCTTGGCTTGTTTTGAAGCTTTAATTTGAGTCAATGAACTAAAGACAACTTTTCTAGAATGGGAGTCAGCCGTGCTCTTTTAAAGTCCTAGTCGAAGATTGCTGAAGTTTGAATTAGGCACTCACGACCAATTTGATACATTGTAATATGTGGTATTTTATCTCATTTCTTTTTCCTTCCATGCCCTTATATAAGAGTCGCTTTCTATATGTCCATCCTTTGGCTTTTGGAGAACGTAAAATTCGATTTGCTTTTTACCATTCGATAGATTTCTCTGATTGGGAAACTACTATTGCTGAAGTTAATAAGCAACCAGACATTGGTTACCAAGATTTGCTTAATGTAACACGCTTTGTCAGTGCTCTTGTACACTTCATTGAATTGGAGTGACTTGTATAAGACGTGAGAACGCTAATGAGGTTTATATTATATCCCAGAGGCCTAGACTAAGAGATAGCTTAAGCCTTTAGATCAACCGGCAACTTAACATGGTATCAGATACCTACTTTAGCAAGGTCTTGGGTTCAATCCTTCTCGCTTGCATATTTGGTCCCTCTTTAGTAATTCAATTTGCACTTTGTTTATTTGTACACTTAGGTGGTAGTGCAGCTTGATTTGTTGTGCATTGATTTGTCTCTCTGTGAGAGGGAGTGTTAAGCATGATAACGCTGTTAGGCACATTCTCTAACAGCTTAAGCTTTTAAAGCATATGGTAATCTAGCAATTCCTTCACAGCATCATCTTTTTACTTCAAATATTATATAGCACTTCTCTCGATGAGTTTGTTAGGAACAAAACCGAAACAAAAATAAGCTAAAGTCAAGCTGATCAAAAGAGTGAAAGTAACCCAAATGATTTCCACCCAACCTCATGCCAACGTAGTGTTCCGTGGTTCATGATTGGCTTTGGTATGTTGTGCGGGTCCGGTTACATGGTTCGTCCATTAGTGCGGTATGTTGGGGGCACCCTTAATCCATTAGCTCTTTGAAGTCGCGGTTCGCTAGTACCAAAATCTTGTTCACACTCTTTCAGTTTACTAGGACATTAGAGTACCATGTTTTGGTCACGGCTACCAGTACATAGGATGCTGGAGTGTGGCGGGAGTTGAATGAGGTAACTCTGTGCCTGAGATCGTGTCAGTATCGCGACATCATGCCAGTATCGCAACATCACGTTTGACCTAATCGCTAGTCATCCTCCTCAACTTCCATGTGGACAGACAGCCGAGAACCACTGCATATGTTCTCACCTTCACCCATTTTTGTTAGTATCTTACGATATACACTACCTACACACAATACATTACGAAACAGACTACAATGTCTCATGTGTATTTAAATTACGATTATATCTTGCGAAACGGCTTCTGATACGCGTCATCATACGGCGAAATCTCTGAAGCATGGACACCTCTCCTAGGTGGAGGTTTGGTGTCCTAAACGGATGGACACCCCGACACCCTCTGGACACCGCCCGACATGTGTCGGACACCGCCAATCGGTGTCGGAATTTTTTTTTATTTTTTATTTTTCGACACCGTGTTGGACACTTTCGTCGAGGAGTGTCGGACACGGCGTGGAGCAGTGTCGGACAGTTTTCGGGGGTCGTCTTCTTCTTTCTCGCCTCACGAGTGCTCTAATCTGTCGGCCGTCTTCTTCTATCGTCGCCGGTGTTGCCGAAGCCAACAAATCTGAAGGTCGCCGGTGTTGCCGGATACCGAAGTCGACAGATCTGTCCACCGTCGCAATCGTCGCCGGAGGTCCTCCACTGCCGTCACAGATCTGCTTCTTCTCTGTCTCATCAGTCTTCTCCTTTCTCTTTGTCTCGTCAATTTCGTCTTTCCCTTTGTTTTTTTCCTTTTTTCTCCCTCTGTCTGTCTTGATACTACCGAAAGACCCCTCTTTTTTTACTTAGTTTTTTTGTCTAGTACCAAATAAATGTTTTAAGTATGACTTGTATTTATTTGAATTCCTTGTTTTAGTAGTATTTCATTATTGTTTATTATTTTAGGTTGTAAACTATATTTGGTATTTATTATATATATATATATATATATATATAATAATAATAATAATAAAATATATTAAAAAATAGCGGTGTCATGTGTTTTTAAATTGCGGTTGTCGGTGTCGGTGTCCGACACCGTGTCCGTGTCTGTGTCCGTGCTACCTAGGGCGAAATGACCGGCTGCAATCTAATTTTGAAATATATTTTAGGGCTTTCATTTCTGAAATCTGTAATGGACTGAAGGTGTTAGACTCGATTTACGATGCTAGATGATTCATTTCTAACATATGCTATTTTCATTTTGTTTTTTACTATTGTTTTTATTTTTATATTCACTACAGTTAAAAGATCAGTCCCTATCTTATGATACACGAGTGGATATGGTATGCTATATGCAAATTGGCATTTTGATACACGATTTACATGTTGATTTGACAACCTTCAACTACCTATCCATCATGGACCACTTCCATTCCGTTACAAATCCCAGATCTGCTACCACTAATGAAAGAATCAGATCCAAAAAAAGAACCAGAAAAAATCCCGACAAAGTAATGAACAACTGGATGTCACATTACAGGATATCCAGACCTACCAGCATCATCGGTGATGCCAAATCACAATACTGCCAGAAGTGAACCAAACATGAACTACAGAACAAGAAAGAAGATAAAGAGGAAGATAACCTGAATTCGACCAAGAAAAATGTCAACTAGAAATCAAAGAACCAAGAAACTAAAAATGAAATACATTATACTACCAATCTCTAGTCGAATAGCTTAATGATATACGAGAACCTTGATAGGATGTATGTAAATACCCTACAAGACTAAAAAAGAAATAACCATGTGCCAAAATGTACCCTCATGTAATAAACCCCTCACCATCTCGAATATTCTAATATATTTACAATATGACATGCGATACTTGTATACAGACAACTTTTCTGACTGGTATGTAGTATGTACCCCCTCCAGCTACAAAAGACTTTCCTCCTTTCTGTTTTGGGATGTCTTAAAAAGGTAAATCTTTATTCCTTGTATAGCCCTATTATTTAGCATTAAAAAATGCCAATTATACAAAATTGTTGCAGCAAACAACATAATAAAGGCATAAGTGGATAAGAATACATTTGTAATGTGTTTTTTTCCCCCAATTACGCTAATGTGCTCTAGTGAAATTGCGTGCTAAATCATAGGACAATAAGTTGTAGATGGAGGGAGTATAGAATAACTTGTATGTAAATAACTTAAAAAAAAAACAGTGGGGCCTGCCCAAGATTCCCGCCATTACGGAGTCTAGGGAGAGTTGTTGTGCCCAACTTTACCCCCATCATTGTGGAACGGCTGCATATACCTACATCTGTAACATGGATAAGTTTGAAGGATCTTGTAAATTCAGCATATTTGTTTCCCTAGAAACATGGGGGCACAATATGTGCACGCGACTGAAAGGAGGAGGGAGCGGGGCAACGTAATTGAGGTATAATTCTTTAAGCTGTTCATATAAGACTTTTACGGGAAGTGAGGATGTAGCAAAGATCTTAGAAGGAACTACATAAGAACGGCCATGTTCTCAGAGCTTCTTATACTCGAAAAGAAAGTAACTAGTAAGGAATGTGTGCCTGGTACCAACAACTTTTTTCTCTGAAGGTTCTTATATTCTTATGGTTGGTATTTTCTTTCGAAAAGTAGAAGGGTCTGGAATCCCAAGTTCATATCATCTACTCTAAGCACCCTAGCATCTGAATAGAGCAGCAACAGTAGAATAGCCTCCTTCGGTTGCAGGATCTGAGGAGAGTACGGGGCCTTTTTCTTAAATCTTAAAATAAGATACACGTTTCATTTCTTGCACATTAAGTGGGCAACTTTTACAAGAGTTTAGTTTGTTGTGTATTTTCTGCTTTCACATATGTTTCCCTTTCTTAAAACCATTTATATGCAGGTGTGCCATCTCCCAACCAACGTCATGATATACTGCTTGCTCTTCTCAGGGAAATGGAGCACTCTCTTTCAGATACCGAAGTTCATTATCTTGCTACGGCTACACATGGTTTTGTAGGTGCTGACCTAGCTTCTCTCTGCAATGAAGCTGCCTTGGTTTGTCTAAGGCGTCATGTTTCCTTGAAGAACTATGGCGATGAGTCACGTTGCGAGAGATCGTCTATTGTGGATGATGGTTGCTCTTCTGGTATAACGGAAGGTAACTGCTTAGACGACAAAAAAAACCAGTCTCTAATGGATAATCTGGAGTCTGCTTCTCATTTATTTCAGAATTGCCTGTTTTATCAGAGTTTCAGAATGGAGGAATGCTGACTAGGACTTGTGTCGCTGAGGAAAGCATTTTGAGGTTGGCCTTTCAAGATTTCGAGAAGGCAAGAATGAAAATAAGGCCAAGTGCCATGAGAGAGGTATGTTTAACATATCCTATTTTTTCAGGCACATATGTTGGCCATTACTGAGAATCCAAGAGAGTGAAGCTCGACTATGCCAACAGGGATCTTTATGACTTCAAACTGGTCCCAGCACCAAGAGAGTCGGATTGTGCAATATATTTGCCTTCTTACTGATCTGCTTCTTTTCTAAACGGCCCATTTTCACGCAATTCAATCTCTTGGTCTATTAGGTTCCATGATGGCTAAACCATCAAAGCAATCTCAGAATGTCTAAACCTTCGGCCCTACATGTAAGAATCATGCTGATGGAAATGTTGTAGTGTTTGACCCAGTCTTAGATTTAGCTTCTTGTGTTTTCCTATCGACAGGTATCAAAGCCTGTCGATGTCACTAATTAAAGAAGGATACCAGTGTCTCAGTGCAGAGGGACCTTAGTCGGGCACCTGAATGGGGGTGCTTGGATGATTATTCTGTGTCGGGGCAACTGATTACAAGAACATTGCGCCCCCCCCCCCCTCCCTCCCCCTTCTCTACCCCTCCCCCCTCTCTCCCCTCTTTCTCTTATCTTTTTATAATTTCTGCGTCTCCTTTGTCTTACTACAATTAGGTAATACTCGAGGTTCCGAAGGTGAAATGGGAAGATGTTGGTGGCCAGAAAGAGGTTAAGATGCAGTTGATGGAAGCCGTAGAATGGCCTCAAAAACACAGGGATGCTTTTGAGCGGATTGGAACCCGCCCTCCAACAGGGGTCTTGATGTTTGGGCCACCTGGCTGCAGCAAAACCCTTTTGGCTCGAGCAGTTGCTTCTGAAGCTGGGTTGAATTTCCAGTAAAGGGCCCAGAACTTTTCAGTAAATGGGTCGGTGAATCTGAGAAGGCTGTAAGGTCTCTGTTTGCAAAGGCAAGAGCAAATGCTCCATCAATTATATTTTTTGATGAAATAGATGGTCTGGCTGTGACTCGTGGGAAGGAAAGTGATGGGGTTTCAGTTGCTGATCGGGTTATGAGTCAACTTCTTGTTGAATTGGATGGTAAGTAACTTAATCTAATATGCTTATTAAAAGAAGTAACTCATCTAAGCACCTGATTCTCTGATAAGAAGTTTCTCTCTTCTTCTTGAGCCTTGGCTGAGATGTAAGAATATCTACTAGATTTTCCTTGCCTGCAAGTCTGAGTTATTGGATTTATCTGTTGAACTGAAGTTAGATAAACATTTGATATGGAATTAACTCCTTTTTGTCATTTCCAATCTTTTCTGCAATAATTAAGAAATTCCTTTGTAACTTAGGTTTGCACCAAAGGGTTAATGTGACTGTTATTGCTGCAACTAATAGGCCAGATAAGATCGATCTTGCCCTTCTAAGACCAGGTGCCATCATTCTCTCCCTTAATGAGATGCCCAACTTTTTTCTATTTACATATTTCTCCTTTTATGGTCCTGATTACCTATCAAAATTTGACAGGACGATTTGACCGGCTGCTATATGTTGGACCACCAAATCAAGCAGAGCGTGAGGAGATATTCCATGTCCACTTGCGCAAAATGCCATGCAGTGCTGATGTGTGCATTAAGGACCTAGCTCTTCTTACTGAAGGCTGTACTGGGGCTGATATATCGCTAATCTGCCGAGAAGCCGCTGTTGCAGCTATAGAAGTTTGTTGACTTCTTTTGTGCTTCTTGGATTTCTATGGAATAAATTAGATTGCTTGGAATTGTTGAGTGAAATTTCTTCCTCCCTTTGCTTGTTTTACGATCTCAGGAGAGCCTTGATGCCTCAGTATTAACAATGGAACATCTGAGATTTGCTATTAAACAAATACAGCCAACGGAAGTTCAATCCTATGATGATTTATTAGCAAAGTTTCAAAGACACGTCCAAACAAATCCTGAAAGAGATGGTATAGGCCATCAACAATGCTCAAGCAGATCAAGTTGGGCTACTTTCTGGTAATTGGTCCCCCCACACCCCCCCCCTCTCTCTCTCACACGTGCAACTCTATATTCTGAGCATACAGATTTTCGGTGTCAGGGTTAGTTTATTGATATGGATTTTCATTGTGACGTTGCATTGGTCTAGTTACTTACATATGAGAATTTGCATTGATTAGGAGAGATGGCTGTCTATTGGCAAAATGGGAACAAACAGGTTGATGGGGGTGACCTTTCCCAATAAAATAGGACAAGCTTATTACTATTTCAATCTAATTAGCAATAAGGGATCCAGTAGTTGCAAAATTCTGGATTAAACAAAAATCAGGAGATCCAAGACATTCCAACACTTCTCTTTAGGACCTCACGTCTTAAACAAAGAGTATATAGCTCAGCGTGTCATCGACACCTGACCCTGAGATGCTCAATGTGCTCATCCGCGCCTGACCCTGAGATCTTAATCATCCAAGAGAAAGCATGGCGTAATCCTGTTCTTACCGGGTTTGAAACCAAACCTCTCAGGAGGATAGATGAGATTCAGGTGAGATCCAGTTTACATCCAATTTTCCATTCACTCTAGGGATCTGCATTGTCCCTGTGGGCCGCATGGATCCTCTCTTCCCAAGAACCCTTATGTCCCTTATCAGTTCTGGACAGCTATCTCTGGAGCACAGATTTTCAGGTTTGGCCTCAACAGTGAACTACTGAAACACCTAATTACTCATCTTCACAGACCAAGAACTACGAGATCACCCCTTACATTCTTGGGTGGTGGAGTGATCATGCCATTCAAGCCTAGCGCTGATGGAGAGTTAACAGCCATGGTTCGTGGTGTTTGTGAGTTGCGTTGGATGCCATTTTAATGCTACAGTGCGACTTGACAATCCTATGAGGTTATTGTGACAACAAGAGTGCAATTAACATTGCGCACTATCCCTTACAGCATCAGCAGAACCAAACATTGACCTGGACAGGCATTTCACTAAAGAAAAAGAAAGCTGGATTGTGACTATGCTTCATAACTTCCTATGAAAGCTGGGCACGTGTGCTTCTATGCACCAGCTTGGGGGGGAGTGTTGGAGTTGCTATTTTAGGGAACATGTTGGTTGTAAAATTAATAGATTGGGGAAAAATTGGCGTATTCAATTTAATGTCATTCGAGTCTTCTTCTTTTCCCTAGAATTAAGATTTTGCTTCATATTGTAGAAACCTAGGCAATGATTTTCATGATTGATGCTTGTTCTGTCATTCCGTGTTACCCTTTAAAAACAGCAAAGCTGAGAGCTGATAGCTTGTTAGCATGTTCTTGAAGAAATAGTATGCAGTACGCTATATAACACTTTCAAGACTTTGGACATTCATTCCTGCTACTGCTATCGCTTTGCCTGCTGCTTATGTGAGTAAGAGATTTGATTCCGGTTTATGTAACATTAGGCAAGATTTTCACGAGGCAGTGGATAATTGTGGCTTACATGATAGGCTAATTATTGATAGTGTTGTGTACGAAATAAGCATGAGTGTTTACTATACTAAGTTCTTGTTTATCTCTGGATGATTTAAATGGAGAGGATGTCAAACTTTTGTAAAAGCATTGTTTTGGATGATGATGTGCTAAAGTCTAAGTGGGCTGATATTTGATTTGATGCCACCTCTTTAGAGTTGTTGTAGAATTTTCTTTATTAAACCAATTTCAATTTAGCCAAAGTTGTACCTAGCATCCTACTGGTTTCGCCAACTAGTACCCTTAATTTTCAATTTGTTACAACTTACAAGAGAGCCTCATGACTTGCATCCGCTGAAGAAACTAATAGAAGATATCATGCACATTAAAAATGACATTTGCAAGGATAGGAATAACAATTTATACGTTCACGTATACTATTCCAGAATTAACTAGCAACATATACTTTTTTTATTTGTATACACAATATATGTTAAGGCTCTCACTGCCCACCTCAACATGCCCTGGGAAACAAGAAGAGAAATTTTGAGAGTGGTGCCTCGCAAGGTTCCCTAACAAAATGCCATGATTGCTGATTTGCTGTGAAAAATGCTTGTTTAGTGGTGTCCTTGTGCTTTTCGTAGGTGTATATTGATTAAGCTGAGGAAGGATTAAAGCAGCAACTTTGATATCTGCAAACAATTTAGTTTTTTTCTCCTTTTCTGGTTTTAGTGGGCGCAAAGGGTGGGAAAAGGAGGAGGAGAGGGGGTTGGGGGATGGTTTGGGAAAGCAGCGAAGAATCCTACGTTTGCCCAGCTTTAATTGATTTGGTTCCCACCGGGATGCATTTTTGGTTTGAAAAAGTTTTTCTCTTAGTAGGTACAGAGTTTTGAGCTGAATTATAACATATTTTTTGTATGCAGAAAGCAAGCCTAGATTGCAGGAGTAGTATCTAAGTAACTCGGATAGGGCATGCTGGCAAGTTCTTTGTCGAGGTCAACTGAGCTGTCATGGCCTTGGCAGAGCGTTGTCAGTGTCTATGGCAGGCGGTTAGGGTTCCACTGATGTTGATGAAGAGGACGCAGATGCATGTCCTTGCCATCAGAGCACCCATTTAATTGGTTGTGTGTAGCATTCATTTGATCTAGTTTTGGATACTAAAAGTCAATCCTCTTCTCCACAAATGCCCCTAATTTCGAGTCTTTTGCGCTTAATACCCTCCAAGAGTGTGGTACATTTGTGGTGCTGCTTCTTGTTTCGTAGAAAACATATGAGACGTCAGGGATGTTTGTCATGGTGCTAGCTGCAAACTGTCTTAGCTTCAGGGTGTTTGGTCTAAGCGACCATGCTATTTTAACAATGGCTCAAACAATATTCACATCCAATGGTTTCGTGGAATCAACCTGACTAGCAGCAGACAAAGAGTCTATATGAAGCCTGTACTTGGAGAATTTGAGGTCCAATGCTCAGTAGGCAGGTGATGCTGAAGTCTGTAATTTTTATTTGGAGAGTGGCATTTGTTCTGTTTTTTCTTTTGAGGGAGACATTGCCCTGTCGTGGGCCTTTTTGCACCCGGATTGTAACAGATTGTATCAGAGCTGATTCTTGAAAGCTCGGGCTGGGCTTTCTAGTTGGGTTGCCAATGTTTGGGGGCAAACAATGTCAAGCCCGGATATATCTCACATCAAGAGGATGGTTGGGGCAAGATTGGCCTTGTAAGACTCTGCCCATGAACTCAGATATCTCCTTTGGCTGTCCCTTTTGAAGAAGACTTTGTTATGCGGTGGGGCCGTTGACCGCGGTTGTTGGTGATGAGCGGGGAATCTAGGGGTTTGAATGACTCAGTAGGCAGGTAGTGTCAAAGTTGGCGAATGTTATGGCAGGCAGTACTTGTTTGCTTGCGATAGATAGATGGTGGAAACATCATGGAAGGCTAGATGCTTGGGGCATTAGGCTTCCGGTTGTCTCAGCAGGTTCATCCGTTTCTCCTGCATTTTTGTTCATACCAGGTGCTTTTGAGACTTTGGCATTATGTAGGCTGCCCTACTCTCTACAAGATTATTTTAACAAATTCTTGCTTTACTTTTTTCTGCGATAAACAATTTGTACACTAACACGTTCCAGTGGTACATGCAACTAAAAATATTGTGTATTTTGGTGAAGCAGGATTCTGATTAAATCTACTGCGCTGTTCATTTATCAGTTCCCAGCAGCTCTTTCACAATTGAAGGCAAATTCTACTCACAAGCATATATCACACTAAGACTTTCTTGGAGACGTGAAGGTCATTTTGTGCTACAGATCTGTGATCTCTAGGGAGGTAAAAATATGAACTTCCAGTTCAAGTTTTGGCCTGTGGCTATACCAGTGTTGTCTTGGCAACATTGGCAAGATAAAAGTTCCGTCTTTTCTGCGTATCTTTGTGTTCCTGAAGGCTGCATATTTCTGCACATACCAATATGAGCTCGTGGTGAAAGCTGCAACAAATGAGCGAGGTAGACTTTCAGGACATCAACGGATTTGACCTCATTGATATGCTTGTTTGTGTTGGTAGTTGGACAGTACAAGGGTTATAGTATTTTGATCGCTTGAGGAGCAAGAACTGGCGCATTCATCTTCTTCTTCATTTGAGGACCAGCTTCTCAGTCTCTGCACATTGCATTTTTGTTCTTCCGGCTAGTTTCTACTTGTCATTGTACCAAAAATCAGGGCTGGTGTTGATGAGGTTGAAGGGAGTGAATTTAAAGACGAGGTTCTTGTAAGCTTGTTGGACTACATAATGTCCCAGTCCGGTGTTACTGTGTTAGCATGACTGAACTTGCAAGTTCTTTTTTTTTTTTTTGTATTTCTCATGTATAGGTCAACCACAATTTTGTCATCCTTGTTTTGAAACTACATCTCCCAACAACTTAATGTTTCTTTGTGCAGTAAACAACATTGTGTTAGGTTTCTAGTCATTCTTCTGTTTGGTCTTGCTAATGAGTGTCCTAAGAGCACTGATTAAACAACATTTTAATAGTGCATAAATTCACCGTTAATGTAAGTAGAAATTCAAAACAAAATTATTGTGAAGTCAATTGTTTTTTGATTTCTCCAACAAAATTTGGAAACAAACTAATCTAGTTTCTAATATTCCCAAAATGCCCTTGAGGCAATTTTTCTTTAGTTTGCTTTGTGGGTTTTTTTTTTTCAACACCTTCAACCAACTACATAATTTTCGTAGAACTAATTAAGGAAGAAAAAACGTGAAAGCGTAATATCCACCCAAAAACTAAACTCTGTAGCATTTCTCACAACGAAACAAAGTTGGAAATGATTTAGATTTTATTAAAGTCAAAAATTGTTTTGAACGGAAGACGAAATTACTTCCAAAAGAAAATATTTTAGGGTTAAAAGTTACATATTCGGATAAAACAAGCTATAATGAATAAAA